>JANHFX010013747.1:14774-25501 GCA_027560015.1 Chloroceryle amazona | reverse complement strand
CTGCTGGCGGCAGCCCCGGGCCCCGCTCCCCAGCCGGGGTGCCCCGTGGGGGGGGTGGCACAGGATGCAGCACAGGGGAGGCTGCAGAGGGCTTTGGGGAGAGGGTGCTGGTGCAGGGGGGCCCAGGGGCTGGAGCCCCAGCTGGTTGTGAGCATCCTGCTGCCCACCAGGACACCCAGGTCCCTTTCTCCTGTGCTGCTCTCCAGCAGGTGTGTGTCCAACCTATACTGGCACATGGGGTGGTTCTTTCCCAGCTGCCAGACTCTGCTTAACCATGTGGGTCTCCTGGCCCCCTTTCTTGACTCCCTACCTGTTGGGAATGCTCTGATCTTGCGCTTGGAAGAAGTTGTCCTTGAATGTTAACCAACTATCTTGAGCCCCCTTTATCTTCTAGTACCCCGCCCCATGGGATTTCCCCCAGCAATTGCTTGAAAAAGCCAAAATTGGTCCTGCTGAAGTCCAGGGTTCTGATTCTGCTTGGTATTCTGCTCCTGCTGCACAAGACCCTGAACATGGATAGAGTGGTCTGCATTCCCACAGAGATATACTCTACAGTTTAAGTGAGGATGTGACACTACAGGAGCACAGAAGATGACTTGCCCTAGTTCATACTTGAAAAAGGAATAAAAATCTCACATGCAGCCTGCAGAGTGTATAAGAGAATATTTTAACTTTCAGATAAGTAGGAGCTTAAATAGACTTCTTCCACCCTAGTTATGTGAGCTTTGCACAAGCCTTCTTACAAAGCAGGGAAACATGCTGGTAGCCAAAACTGCCTCCACAGAGATCATCATCTTTACTAACCTCTTTTAGGAGCCTGATTTGTTCATCACCAGCCTTCCCTCACGCTCTCAGCAGTGTTGAATCTCTGCTTTGCCCCTACCAAAAGAGATGCTTGCACTCAAACTTTAGGGAGTTAAAACTGAAAAAGTCTTATCATCAGAAACTCTTAAATATATATAAATGTTGCTCATTAACCGCGTGTTAATGCGGCACCCAAATTTGGAAGAGCAGAATGGATTTGATGTTCAGACTTTTGAGCCTTGAGGGTCATATTATTTTTCCAATTTCAACAAATTACTGTGCCAAGAACTGTTACAAATAAAAAAAAAATAAAAACCAAGCCGAAAAGACAATGTTGGGATTTTAAAATAATGACACAATCTTGCAAGCTTGTATCCCACATATAGCTTTAGGCTAATTAACATTCTGGTTTAAATGGGTTGATTAAACATTTTCAGGAAATTATCCGTTCTCTGGGGAAAACACCCATTTCTGTTAGAAACCCTCCCACAAATACTGCAGATGTATTGCTATCAAGTCATAAATATTCAGTGACTGCTGCATTAGTGTGGCAACACAGCTCTGTATTCCATCCAAAGGCTTCTCTCGAGCTAGCTGGACCCCAGCAAAAGCCCTGAGATGTATCATGGCCCCCAGATCTGGAACTACACTCTGTGGCCATGAACTGCAGGAGATGAGACTGTCGGGCTTTAGAGGAGAGGAACTGTGATGTTTTAAGACTTACCTGGCCACATGGAAATGGAGTGGGAAGAATTCTTTGGAAATCTAAATGTGTATAAGCTGTTGTTTTTCTCTTAAAAGGGTCCCCTTTCTCCTCCTCAGAAAAACAAACCAAAACACCATTTATAGTCTTTAAACCTAAGCAGTCAGTGTCCCCCCGGCCAGCAGTCCTGAGGAGCCAACATGTACATTGACAAGAGACTGCAAAACCCGAAAAGTTTCTTCAGAAAAGACACCAGGTACCAACGTGGTTTTTGTTTCTGTAGCAGGGCAGATGAAGAGACCTTTCCTGGGCAGGGGTTAATTCCTCACAGACCTCCAGGCAGGATCCAAGTGCTCTCTGTGCTGCCAAGGGAGAGACGGTGTCCCAGTGGCTCCTTCAGCCCACTGAGGGGGCACCTGCGAAAGGCAGAGATTTGAAGTCAGTGGTAAGAAACTAACAAACCAGGACCTACACAGAAATAAAGCACAGAAGGTACATCAAAGCAACACTCTGGGTTTCCTCGGGAAAAGAAAGCATGTGGCAACGCAGCAACGGTGCCAAGCACACCAGCTAGAAGCCAGAGGGTAGTTCCCCTCAGGAAATAAAGGGTGTGCTGTCTGTGTATGTACAAGTGTTTGCATCTTTAATGCATGGTATGACAATCCACAACTTCCAGACCAGGCTAGTTTAGGATTACCCATAACAAAGCAACTCTTGTTCTCCTCTTTTGCTGCTTCATTCAAGGAGGGCTCTAAGAGTGCCGAGCACAGTAGCACCAGTGTTGCAGGTTTCAGCAGCAGCCAAGCAGAGCACCAGTTCCAGCTGGGAGCACAACCAGGGAATTCCCATTTGCTCAAAACTGAAGCAGAGAAGAAACTGGGTAACAACAGCAAAGAGGATTTTAGAATTTTAAAGGCCAAATGTTTCCCCCAGCAACATTAATGAGCTTTAAAAGGCCAAAAGCCTCAGTAATCCATGAACAGGAAGGGTAGAGGACAGGCAGAGGCACCTCTCATATTTTTTCATCAGTGAAGAGTTTGCTTACTAGGGACTTTTTCACAAGCAAGCTTCAGCCACTGAAGACACTGACCAATTTCAGGCTGGCCCTCCCAGCCAACACGGTCTCATCTCCCCCCAGTTTCCTAAGGCTGTGTGATTCTTCAGGCAGCAAGTGCACCCAGCATTTGACAGACACAATGTCTCACTGTTGCACAATAGAAGAATAATAACAGTAAATATTTAAACTAGCTGAAGTTTTCACTGAACAACTTTCATCTTGAGGCCTGATGTACCTAAAGCAATAGCATTTTCAGCTCCTGCAGCTGGGGCAGCTTTTGCCACTGCCACCGAAGTACAACTGCCCTGCAGAGTGCGGAGTAGTCTCAAAAAGATGCAAGAAATCAATGGGGAAGACACGAAGTGTCACTTTAGCAGAAGTATTTCTTCATCACACTACGGATTTAATTGCTTTTATCATTGTGATCTTCAGTGGATTTGACACAAATAGTTTAATATCTCCTCTGACTCCTGGCATTTTAATGTAGCACCGAACCAAACCACCCCACCAAAACCCTTTCAGTGTCTTACGTGTCCTACAGCTCTGATCAACTTTTGTCAGGGTACAAAATCTTTCTGACAAATTGCATGTAAACCATGACAATGTAATTTTTATGGTATGAAATCCCACACTGGCTCAGCTACAAGTTGAAAACAGGGCTTTTGTTCATTCGGGGTTTTTTTTTTGTTTACAGACACAGGCAGAGAATTCCCAGCCACCTATCTACAATCTGAAGGCAGCCAGCCAAGGCCCCAGAGAAGAAATGAAGGGATGGATGTTTCTCTGCCCCCCTCCCCAAGAGGAATTTCTGAGTCTCAGTGTAGTTAATTCTGTGCAAGATACAAGTAATACCATTATGCTCCTACAAAAATAAAAGCATCTGTTCCCACCCCTCTCATGTTCAGCAGTCACACTCTTCTCTGCTGCAGGATTTCCACATATTTCCCCAAGGTGTGCCACTGAACTCCAGACACATTTATAAGCAGACATCCTGACACAAAGGAAGTCCTGAAGTTTTCCTACCCAAAAGTGCATTACTAACAGGCAACATCAGCACGTGCCTGTTTAGCACTGCACAAATGATTAAGGAAATCACAACAGCCAGAAAGCCCAGCTGACACAAGATCCATGTCATAGGTGCTCTAAATATGACCTTCATTGTAAGCTACGAGAGTGGCTAACTGAGCAGTCAGCAGAGAAACAGCACTCTGCCCTTCCAGTGTGTGTTCTGGTAACCGCTACGCCGTTCAAAAACAAATATTTTAAACATGCTGACATCCAAGAGAAAGAGAACAATACAAAGAGATCCAGAGTGACTGTCACTATCAGCAATTTAAAACTCGTGTCAGGATCCTGTGGATGGCCTGGCTGCTTTGCCAGGAGAGGTTTCCCTGGGTCATGGGTGCTCAGCGACGGTTCACTCTTTGCTGCGGTAACTCACCGGTCAGATGCAGCCTGTCATCCATGAGGGTGTGGTATGGCCTTGCTGGATGGTCACCCTGTGAGAAGTACTTGTAGCCCTTCAACAGCAGTGTAATAAAGAGAAGAATGAGAATAAGTCTGAAGTCCTGCTATCATTTTATTAGAGAAGCCATAATCCTTGCTGGAACCTAAGTAATGCTGAAGATAGGTTTCAGCATCGGTAGGAAACCTCTGCTGTGATAAGAGCAGAAGCAAAATGACAAGAGCTGTCCTGACAATCCTTGGGGGGGGTGTGAATAATGAAGGCAAGGCAGGACCATGTAAGCTGACTGCTCATCCCCTTCATTTACTGCAGCCAACATCGCCCTGACAAACTCCAGCATTACTGAAAGGCACGAAGTGAATCATTCCCACAACAGGCCCCAAGACATCAACAGGCGAGGTGGAAGGATGTACTCAGCCTCAGCCCACTCGACACGCTGGCCTGCAGGAACTGACATCAGGAACTGCAGCAGGAGAGGAGGGAAGAGTTCAGTGGAGATAGAAAATGGTCCCAGGGAGTGGACGTTCAGCTTGTGCTGGACTCCTAGTACAAGATAGCAAAAGACCTGTGCCAACATCATTGCCTCAGCTCTTAGAAGGAGCCTTCTCTCCTGGATCCATCTAATGAGCTTTACGCCATACCTAACTTGCATTAGCTTACTAAGAGGAGGCTAAAACCACACCGACATAATCCATCTCCTGTGGGAACACTGATGGAAGTATTTACAGTTCTCAGCATTAGACAGCTGGGGTAACAGCAGCAGGAAGGTAATAAAGAGGCAGCAACATTCCTCTGGTCTGAAAATGTCATTGCCATTTGAGCAATTTGATCATTTCTTACTTTCCCCTGCCCACCTAAAGCAGAAGTCTACAAGATGTGACCACACTGTCTTGAAGGCAAGATACATTATACAACTTCTTAGGCAGGATTATTTCTTTTCTGGATCCTGTTTGTTAGTAGTTCCTGCTCAGTGAGCTTGAACACTGAATTCACTTGCCATCACACAGTATGCATCACCTCCAGTTTTATGTTTTGCTTTGTTTTGCACAAGCACCATTAAGAACATCTTGTATTCTATTTCTGACTGTTGAGCTGAATACGGTTCCCGTTTCTTTTGCCAGTTTTAGATAGTAGATGTCAGATTGGTGTCTAATCGTATGCCTTGCAAACACACACAAAACAAACAAAACTGCACACTGGAGGCATTTCCGAGTAAAAACACATCCTGTTTGCAAAATTAAGAGAGATTAGGATTCTAACAACATGATCTCTCTAGAGCATGGGTCGGCTTCCCAAAATAGTCTCAGTGAAAGCGACGCTTCTGCTGCTTCTGCCATCCCTACCCCACCAAGCATCAGCTATTTTGAAAGAGAAAGTAACACTTCCCACAGCCCAGCGCTGCAGAACGCTGACTGTTTTGTCTTGTAAGGACAGCAGGTGTAGTACTATTTCATAAAACAAGGTAAGTAAATAATTTCGTGCATCCAAAGCAGGCTCCCTTCCTCCTCCCAAATGAGATGAGAAAGCTTAACCCCAGCATGGGAATTGATGTTTTAATACCCCTGACACTGGGATATTCCCCCCAAGTCTTCCCTTCCCAGCTCATCCAGAGCAGTGGCTGAGCTGTCATTAGTCCCCACTTAGGACCAGGATTAGCTGGATGAAGGCTGAAATACAAGGGACAAAATTCTGATGCTATGGTAGGGTGAACGACGAGTGGTATGAAAATAGCTTCCCATTTGCAGCACAGATCAGCGGGTACTTCAGGAGTGACATTTGACTGTTCCAAATGTGATGTCCACAGCCACAGCACTGTTGGTCTGTTATCCAGGCCTGGTGGTTATTATCACCACGAGATTCTTCATCTCACAGGGTGACTACTCTCTAATTCACAGAATCACAGAGTCACTGCATTTCTGCAGCTGGAATAGACCTCCAAGATCAAGTCCAGCCTACAACCCAACACCATGACATCAGCTAGACCATGTCCCTGAGCACCACATCCAGTCCTTCCTTAGACACCTCTGGGGACAGTGACTCCACCACCTCCCTGGGCAGTGCATTCCAGTGCCTGAGCACCCTCTCCTTGAGGGAATGCTTCCTGAGCAAAATTTGACCAAGTTTTGTACAGTAATAGCTCCACTTTCCGAGCTAATTTCAGCAGCTCCCCTATCTTTCAGCAAAATATCAGAACAAATGTGATGGTGTTCCTGACGAGGCACGTGAACAGAACTGCCTGTGTGGGAACGCGTGCAGATTCTGTGGCACCAACACCAGGGTGGAAGGAAACTGCTTTGCCATTGGGAGAAGACTATTTTAGTTCACTGGTTAATAGCTCTGGGTTACTCCGGGTTAATAACTCTAAGGTTACAAAGCAAAGTACAAGATACCATTCTTTACAGGCAGCCGACAGAAGCATTTGAGATACTGCAGTGTTTTCCACAGGATGCCACATTAGCATAAATGAAAATCAAGGCTAATGAGATTAGATAGGGCTAGAGCAAGTTATACACTACAAGAAAGCATGAAGTCCCCAAGCTCAAACAACAATGTTTCTCTCCTGCTCTACCTTGAGCAGACACTTACTGCAGCTGTATGAACAGCTCAGCCTAGTGCACCCTCCTCCCTCCATTCCTTCCCATTTTATCTTGGTATGTGCTTTGGGGAAGAACAAGCACATATCCCACCCACGTACTTCTTACTTCTCCCTCCTGCTTGGGTGCCTACCCAGAAGGCCAGAAAGGACATGCTTTTCCCCATGGCACACAGAGATTAAGCTCATTTTTATTTCCCCTTAAATTTCTAGAAGCCAGCTACAGCCAAAACACAACATAGCCCAGAGAGAAACCAGTTCAATGGTGGGAAACATTCTTCCCCCCCTCCATGAACGGGTCACAGCTATCATCAAATTGAACAGACTAATGAAAGATCAGCAGGTCTGTTTTCCTTCACTGACCTAATCTGTTTGCTAAACATTTTGGGGTTTAGGATATCAGAAAATCCCACAGTCAGTTGCTTGCTCAGTCTCACACGGCCAAGCTCTCCTTATCTAGTAGCTTTCCATGGAGCATTAAGTTAAGCAAGATTCCCTGCACTTGCCACAGGAGCTGCAGCTTATTTATTCAGGAAATTCAAGCATGCTTTTAAGAACACTGGCAGCCGGGGCACTTTCCCCATTCCTAAAGAAAACGTAGAAACAAAAATATGCCCAAGACAAAACTACACTGAATTCAAAAGGCTGGGGGAGTAACGACCCCTCCATCCTCTTCTCACTTGTACACATCATTGTAGAGAACATATTAAAGTGGTGGGTGAGCCAATTTCAAGCCTTCTCTTTCCACCCACAGCTTTTGTTGCTTTTACCTCTGTTCAATCATTCATTCATGCTCCCTCAGCCACTCGCCCACATATATTCCTTGCTGACAGCCCAGCTGCACATATGCATTCAAAACTACAGTAACGGCTTTTGTGATTCTGGTATTGAGAGGAAAAGAGAAGCCGTGGGGAGAGAAGGCTCTGAAAGGCTGTACAAGATGGACCATCGCCGGTTTACATCACACACACATGTGATGTGCCAGTGTTCAAGCTAACTGATGCAAAGCCACTGAAAGAGCCCCCGGGGGCTATTTGCAAGAGCAAGTAGTTGATAATTTCAGATTCAGAGGCAGCATCAGTAACCATCAAACTTGGAAAGTGGGGTTTTCAAAGATGAAGATAGCTGAAATTCAAGAGCTTGAACTTGAAGAGCTCAGCTTTAATAGCCATGGAAAAGACAGCTCCCCATTATGGTCTCTGGGTTGGAGATACCCCTGCTCACGTGGCAGAGCCATCATAGGGAACACTGGGACAAACCACACAGTCCTTTCCAGAGGCAAAGGCAGCTGCCAGGGTCTGCGTGCTCAGCTGCAGGCCAGCCCTGCCTGTGGCCTCGCCAGCATTGCCCAGAGCACAAGCCTTCCCGTGCTGAGCCCAGAGACCTACACAGAACATCTCGCCCTTTCCAGGGCCCTGACAGCACCTCCTCCCCAGCTCCAGGGATTCGGTTACCAGCGGACCAGCTGCAGCCCAAGTGCACGAGCAAGGACAGGCAAAGGGAGAAGTCATTTCTTTTCCTTTTGAGCTCCTTTTTCTCTGCCGTAGCCCGAATCCCACTGCACGAATGAAAAGGACTCCTGACCTGGCTCACAGACTAAACCTGGCAAAGTGTTGCTTGCCACTGTGTCCTCAGGCAAGAGAGCTGACACCTTCTGCACTGGAATCAGGCGGGGATGAGAGATGAAGGTAAGTTAACCATTGTGTCTTGTGTCACATTGTCCAGCCATCCTCTCATCCAGGTCTGCCTGCCTCACTCTGTTCAGGAAGAAGTGTCTTATTGAAGAGGGAGGCCCAGGCATTCCCCTCCCCATGCAACAAAAATACAACAAAATTTTAGGAGACAAAGCAGATGCCATTAGAATACATAGCAAAGGACCAAGCCTGACACAGCAGTGGCTACCCAAACAGCCCAGCAAGCAGTGTTTCCAGCTCCCAGAAACCCACTTCATGAACTTGTGCATTGCTAGAGACATGACACAGGCAATAGCAAAGGGAAACTATAATGGGCCACAGACATGGAGCATGACAGCAGGAATGGTCTAACTCCCTTCGTTTATCTTCCTTATTTGACATCTCTTCAGGATGAAACAATTGTTCATCAGCTGATGTGCTCAGCTGATTGCAGTGACACAGACTACAGTAAATTCTCCAGCAACAGACTGGAGCAACCTTCATTGCTGCTACATATTGAAAGTGCCATTTTAAATCCATTTGTTTTCCTCGGTCAACGCGGGTTCCTTATGAATCATTGCCTCAGCATAGCAGAGGAGCTGTGTTACAAGTCAGCTAGATAACCAGCAGTGAGCACAAAAGACCGTACAGCAACATGATATGCAAAGCATGAAAAAATATGATCAAGTGAAAGCTTTCAACCCTGAATGCACGAAACCAAGCTTCTGAATTATGCAGATAATTAAATAAATACGCCAATTTCAAACGTGGTGACTACCTGCTAGGAATATATTGCAAAATGTACTCTCATTTTTAAAGAAATGTGGAGGAAAGAGAAGGATGCTCTTGCTGATAAAGCACCAGCTGTGACTGGGGCAGCAGGGCATAGCAGCTACCGTACGCAGCTTAATTCCACGATGTGGTTGTAAGCTACTAACTGCATTTTTCTGGGGGTTGTCACAGTCAGTGTGGCTGCCACCACCCTGCCACAGGTGTGTGCATACAACACCCCTGAAGATTTTGTCCCTGTGATCAGCTGTCTCATGAGGGATGAGAAGGTTAAGCTCAGACGTTCATCCCAAATCTAAGCGAGGCACTTGGAGCCCAAAGGACAGGGCTGTCCTCTAACTTGAGAGCATTGGCCACGTAGCAGCGATTCAGGCTCACACTGAGGCAGCGAGCTCTGGGTGTACGTAGGAAGGACCAAACACCCATTTGTAAAGAATTAGGGACGCAACAGCTACGAGTTCAGTGCTGAGAAGCTGACCGTCATAAGGTTTACAGTTTGGAAATCCAGCCTTCTCAGGCCTTCTTCAGTAATCAGCCATTTCCACCTAGCTTCCACAAAGCATAAAGCTGCTAAAATAGAAAGCATGTATCTGCAAGGCTACAACTCAAGAGCAGTACAGCACATGCCAGATGCCTTGTCCAGGACAGAGGATACTGAAGAGCTTGAGCTAAGGGGGTTATGAGCTCCCTTTTTTGGCTAGTCCACCTTAGGTGGCTTACTTGTTGCTGAAACATGTGGCACTTTTTCAGCTCCACAGCTGGCTGCATTGCAAGGATGGGTGAATTCCTGTTATCCATAACCACTGCCAGCCTCCCGGAGTCTGACTTTCCACGGCGAAAGGCATCTAGCAAATATAAGGTATTTCTTAGCAGCAGGGGAAGTAACTAATGGGGAGAGCACTCTTCGGATGCTTTGAGATATTTAAATAAATGAGGCTTAAAAGCCATTTATTTTGTAACTACTGTTGCCAGTGATGCTTATTCATAATTTTTAAACTGAAATTTCATAAGTTATTCTGGGTTACAGGAGTCTCGAGAGGTCCAATATAATGGATTTCTTTCTTTTTCCTTTTTTTTTTTTTTAAATATCCAGGAGAGTAGGCCCTAAATTAGGGCCTTGCATTAGATGAAATGGCTTCTCATCGTGCTCACTGCAAAATGTGAATTAGCAGAGAAACATGAGAAACATCAGTAGCAGTGCTAGCAAATTATTTTGTAATTAATCATACCATCAGAGACACCCTTTGCTTTCTCTGCCCTACATTCCATACCACTGCACTGTAGTAAAGCTGGCAGCAGCTCGCCTCATCGGAGAAGACTGTGCTGTCAAAGGCTGTTTTAATGATTGTTTCAGGAGAATTCAGACACACACAAGATTCAGGCAGGGGGTTTCAGGGGTTGGAGGCAGAGGTGAGGGAGTTTGAGGTGGATGAGTGCAGTGCTCCAGCAGTGGAAGGAGAAAACCAGGATGGATGATGCAAGACATCCTCCCAGTCTTAAGGTCTATAAATTAAAGCCCAGAAAATACTTTAATTATAAAGAAATGGAGAAGCCTCAGCTCAGCAGATATAACTGCACTTGTCAGTCCCCTTACTGGATGAGAAAGCATATTTATGATTAACATTTAAGCTGATACATTCTTT
>JANHFX010013746.1:56635-99518 GCA_027560015.1 Chloroceryle amazona | reverse complement strand
GACACGGACACTTAGCCCTGGTGGCAGTTACGGGAGCCTGGCTGCCCAGCTCCTCGCCTTGCCCACGGGGTCCATTGTTTTCAGGCTGCCTGCCGATGGAGATCAGACGCCAAGCACGTCAGCTGCAGCACCTGGACTTTTTGCCACTCAATCGTCACAAAAAGCAGATGAGCGGTGAGGGTCGTTACTCCTCTGCAGGTAACAAAAATGCTGGGTGTCCCTTACCTGGTTGTCAACACCTTTCTTGGCCTCTTTAGGCCTAGGGGTTGTCTATGTCCTCCAGCACACACTGAAACTTGGTATTTAAAATGCACGGGGGTTTATATCAAAATAACTGTCAGGGCAACTGCTACTCTGTAGTGCTATCTTCATATTTTATTCATTTAGCTCAATTTTTTGTAATTTAAATTCCCGTCAGTTACAGGTGACGGATGCTGTAGTTGTTTTGTGTGAGTTGTGCAGTGTAGGGATGGCGTTAGGTGCAGGGCTCCTCTTAGGAGTCTCACTTGACTTAAACAAACCAGCAGCCCCTGTTAGTTGTAACTCGTGGTGGGAGAACGTGGGACCTTGCTATGAAGCTTTCCGTGAAGTATGAGAGTTGAGATCTTTGTACCAGGGAAATGAGCGGGGCCATGACAACGCAGGCTCCTCCTTTATCACCTTGAGATGGTTGAGGCTGGGGAAGCACCCAGATCCAGAGCAGGTAAAGATGTTTCCATCCTCAGCTGTTTCCCGTTCTCTTCCACGGATGGTTGCTTTGTCTAAAACATCCCTGGGCTCAGCTGGTATTCCTGTTCACTGAATATGCAGCAGAGAAAATTGGCCAAATGTTGCTAAGTTAATCTGTTTAAAATGATTATTTATTTAAAAAGTATGTTATCAAAACTGCCTTGGGAGCAGGAGCTGTCTGCGGCGGTGGCGGCAGGCGGTCTGGAAGGTGTAGAGTCGTGTCGTGCAGTACTTCAGCTTCCTCCCTGGACACCTACTTTGGTTCACCTTTTCCTTCTGGTTTGCGTTTTTGCTATTCTTTGCAGTTTGTTTTTTCGTTTGTTTTTGTTTGTTTGTTTGGGTTTTTTTTTACATTAATCTGTGCTATTCTACAAAACAATATTTGAGATGAAGCTTCTGTGAATGTTAATGAAAATATTGGAAGTGTTTCTGGGGTACTTGTTTTAAATACCAGAACTTTCAGTGGAAAAGGGAGCTATGTTTACTCAGCCAGGAGACCCAGAAAAGTACTGTGTGATCTTGCATCAAAACAATAATTCTAAATATCTTGAAAGAGAGATAATAAGTTGCCTGACAGCAGCATTAATCTTAAGCAAAATAAGTACTCAGAGTTATTTGCTGTAAGAATTCAAAATAAATGCAGTGAAGAGGCTGCGTGCATTTAAATCCTTTGCTAGGAATTGTTTGCTTCCACCTACAACAGAACGTGCCTGAAGAAGCGAGTGCTGCTTGGTTGTGGGAATATCAGCACTTTGGAGGAGAGGCGAGTCGTCAGCAATTAGCACAGTGGTGTTTATCTTTGTGTTTTGCTCACAGCTTTAACGTGCAGATAAAGAGATAGACAAGACAATATAAAAATACCTATTGTGCTTACCAACTAGAAGCCCTCAGCCCTGTTACTGCTTTACTGTGACTGTGCAGTCTTTGTTTTCTGCAGTCTGCTCTATCAAGAAATAATCATGGTGTAATAACACAGCCTTTTGTACTCTTGCTTTCAGGACTTGGAAGGGGAATAAATCACGATGGTTTTGTTGGAAATCATAAGTCATTTGCAATATCATACCGCATATTTACTGCCTCTACTTCAGAGCATAATACTTGATTAATTTTAAGAATTTATTTATTTAAATGTCATCAAATGAGAATTGTGGGCACAGAAGATTTACACACTGTATACCTCTAATGAGTTCCAGAGCAAACTGCACTCTCAATCCCACCACAATTTATGTATTTCCCCTTCTGCAGTCTTAACTTATTGAGTGGTTTTCTACCATAGATAAATAAATAAATTCAAGGAGTATACAAAAAAAAAAAAAAGGCAAACACCAAATATAATAATTCTGAAAGTTCTCTTTAGGAGTTTTTATAAATGGGCTCTTTTCACAGAGTAGTTGTTGGGGATAAAACTGAGCGTGACTCAGATCAGGCTTCAGAGTTGCTGAAGCTCAGCTGCTGGGGAGCAGTCGGAGCGCGCCCTGCACCTTCTGCTGACTGGTGGGAGGGAGAGAAGCTCTGGCTGTGTCTGTGCGAGTGAACTGCCCAGCGTGTGGGCAGCTGAATCGTGGCATCACCGTTTCTGCCGCACGCTCTTCCTGTTGTGCTCCAGTGGTAGCACTGGAAAGAGCAGAAACAGCCTAAACGTGGCGTTGAAGGGGAAGGAAGACAGATTTGTGTTCTGGAGTTTGGGGTTTTGCTTGGGTGGTTTTTGTTGTTGGCATTTGTTTGGTTGGTTTTAACTATTTTTTTGGTTTGTGTGGCTTTTTGTGAAGTTATGCCCTAGCAAAGTGGTGTGGTGTTTGTGCTGTACATGCTGCAGGAAACTATTGAAACTTACGGGAGAAGCTTCTTAATGGTAGCTCAGAAACGTGAAAAAAGCCTATTTTAATACCATTCAGTGAATGTCACCCCTGTGCTTTTTGTCAGTCATGTTAAGGCAAGCTTCATTTTTGATGTCTGCAGTAGACCTTCCACAACAGCATGTGAAAGCTTTGCTGAATCATGATCTCCTACACTTACACTGTTACTCTTATTTAATGGCATTTCCTAGAATAAAATTATCACCCTCACACAATCTTATCTATTTAGGAATAAAATTACGGAATGTTTAAGCATCACAAAGATTTTATTCCTTAAGTAGTGATGGCTGAATACAATCTGAATTATTTTTCTGTGAAGGCTTTAATTGCCAGCTGATAACAGTGAGTCTTTTGTGGCAACAATCATTCATTGGATCGTGGTCAAAAAACATGATGAGAGGCCAACTCCCTCCTTGGTCGTGTTCCCTCTGCTCCTTTCAGGGTAACTGTGACATGTTTCTGCACTCCAGAATTTAGGGAAAAAGAAGCTGGGGGAGGGAAGTTGGTAGTTTTGACTCACAAGAAATGTATTCTTATTCAGAGGGAGGCCTGTCCCCACTGCTGGTCAGAAACCAAAGGATAACTGCTCAGCAGCCCTGGGGTGAGCTGTGAGCTGGCCCAGAATTGCAGTACCAGTCGGTACAGGGGTTCTCTGCGGGTATCCTCAGTGGGTAGACTCTGCTCGCTCCTTGGATGAGCCTGAAGGTTTGCTCTTTTTCATCAACAGCATGTACTTTGTGCGGTGGAACGGTCCAGAAGCAGGTCATGTTGCTGCTGTGCCTTTGGACTGAGGGAGTGGGGGAAGCCCACATGCTTTGCAACCAAACGCAGCAACACCATTCAGCAGGCATAGGTCAGACTGGTATTAGTATGTTACTGAACTAGCCCTGCTCGTTACTTGTTTCCAGTTTTGTGATTGTGGTCCAGCAAACAAAACACAAAACATCCACTGAAATAACTTCAAGGTGCTCATGGCTGCCCAGAGGCTTGCAAATCCCAGTGGTGGTTTACAGGGAGTTGGTGATGTTGTCTAAAATTTTGCCTTCTCATTGAGGCTTCTGAACCATGAGGAATGATCTGATTGGTTACTCCTGTTACAATTCTTTGATTCTATATTGAACAGCTGTTTAGGCTGGCAGCTTTATCAGTGGCTGTGGGCACTGCTAACCTGATTCTTCTGGCCGGTGCTGGCAGAAATTAGCACTGTTACTAAATGCTACTGGATGTCTTGTAGCCTTCTGGATGCAATTGTGGACCAATTTTCCCATGTTCTCTTAGATAAAGTTTCTTCTAAACTTCTTCTATTCTATTCTTAAGCCTGTTCTAACCATCCTTGATCTGGTCTGCCCTTACCCAGATTCAGACTTTGTTTTCAGCTGTGTCACGCACCTGAGCAGGAGCTGGACAGAGCTGGAGGGGACTGTTTGCTGAGAGCTGGGAGATCCCTGCAGTAGGTGCTGGCTTTGGTCAGCTGGGATTTGGGCATTTTGATCATTTACATCAGAGCCCTGAGGCTGGCAGACACTGAGCGCCTTTCATCCTTCTGACTTCAAAATACTGCTCAGAACTTTGCAGAAACAGGCTTTTAGTGAGATCTGTAATTGGAACAGATCTGGTAGACTGACCTCCCTCAGCTTTTCAAAGTGTCACGTCTGTAACCTTGCAGCAAACGAGTGTGTGATTTCAGGTAGGGCACGGTCTCAGGTGCAGTGATTGTGCCTCTAGCTGTGGATAAATGCACCTTGGAATTCCATCTGAGAGATAGATTAAGTACTACTTTATCTCCCGTCATATATATTTTAAAAATATTTAAGGCTGTCAAAGAATTAGAAATGGTTTTGTTATGAAGTTGGCCTTGGCTTTTTCAACATGGTCTGCAGATTTATTAGCTCCCCTGGATGAAGAGTATGAAAATAGTAATCAAAGAGCTAAAACTGGAGTTTGCCCAGAGGATCTGGTAGGAATGAGAAGATAAATGGACTGTAAGATTCCTAAAGATGCACACACAGAGGTGGAATCCTCACCCCTTCGTGTGCTGTTCTGCCCACTGATGTTCTGGTGGTACAGCTGCTCGAGGAGCTGGGTTCTGTGGATCACAGTGAGCAAGCCCCTCTTGGTTTTCACTTGAGGTTCCTGAAGAATATGTAGTAGAGGAGAATCACAGTTAAAATGGTGTTGCTCTTGAAGATGGAAGGAAAGGAAGTAGCTAAAAATGCCACAGTTATTTCTTGTAAAATAACTTTGAGCTGCCTAATACGAATACTGCTTAACCCTGCCATGGGTGTGCACCTGAAATCAGTGACCATTTAATGGCAAAAAATCAGCTGCAGGCAGTTTTGAGGGCTAGCAAAATACCCAAGAATCCTTGAAGTTGATGGCAAAAAAGTAACCAACCAACCAAAACAAGTGCTCCCCCCAAATTGAGGATTTTTGCCAGACTGATTCGTTGTGTCACATGGGCTGTAGGTTAGTCCCTGTCAAGAGAGGAGTTATTTGGGGGGATAACAAATTGCATTAGTTGATTTAGGGCATCTAAAGAACTCAAGAGTGTTTCAAGGTGGGTGTTTAAGGGAAATGTCCTGCTATTTTTGTACTCCACTATGCCAGAGGGCAAAAAAGCAGGTGTGACCTCTGGCAGGTTGGTACCAGAGTGAGCAGTGGGTTGGAAGGAGAAAAGAGAAACTGAGATCTACTAATTACAGGAAATTAGGAAAAGCATACATTTCTCTGAGCAGCCAGGAAGCAAATACACATGTGTGTGGTGTTGCTGCTGAACTTTCTTAGAGTTCCAAATCCATAAGAAGTTCTGAAAAACATCCCTTTGAATCCAGTTCAGACTCAAGTCCTGTCAAACAAAAAATGCTGCTCTGCTGCCAGATCTCTGACCAGAAGTGTATCAGGAGTTAAAATGGGAAAATTCTTTCTGGTTTGATGAGTTTGCCATCACTAAACTGGCTGATTTTAAAGCCATGTTAGGCAGGTTGTCCAGAAATTTTTTGCTTTGAATGTTTCCTCCTTTACATGAAAACCGTTTGGTTCTCAAAACACAAATCCATGCCTTTAGGCATTATAAGATTTGGTGCAGCAAAATATAAAGCAATCGTTTGGTGTGGTGTGTGGTTGTTGTTTGTTTCTGTGTTGGTTTGTTTGTTTTTTTTTTTTATTTTTGTTTTCTTTATTTTGTTTTTGTTGTTGTGGTTTTTTTTGTTGTTTTGTTTTTTTACCAGAGGTGTTACTTTTCTTTTGGAGGCTTTGCAAATCTTGACTGTTACCTCTGAGCGATGAAGAGGTTTTTCAGGGATTGCTAAGGTGATTTTGTGGCATGGAAATGCACTGGTGATTTGCTGTTGTTTACAGGAGGATATGAATGAATATCAGCACTGCAGCACCGCGAATGTCTGTGTCTGATACCGTTTCAGAAAGGTTTCAGTGGAGAAGGAAATAGCTGTACAAATGCACTACTTGCAGCTCCTCTAAGGGTGATAAAATACAGTGTAGAACTCTGTAGCGTATGGGGTATAAACATTTAAATCTTGATACAATTTTTCTCATTTTAACAAGAATGTGAAACGTTTTAATTTTTGCCTTTTTTTTTTTTTTTTAATTTCTCCATGCGAATGGTTTGGCGAGTGTTCATTGGGAGTCCTTAGTGTTCAGAGTTGATATTTACACTGAGTCACTGAGAATAGCTCTAGAGGTATGGACAAGCCCTCCTGCTTCCATGCAGCTTTCCTGACAGGTAAAGAGGAAAGCACTACTGGTCTTTGGGGGGCAGGGGGAGAAATTTCTTCTTGACTCCAAATATCAGGGCCGCCTTATCCCTAGGATTTGCTAATTCCCAGTGAGTACCAGCACGTGCTCAACTTCCGCCTTTTCCTGTGGCCAGTTCATGGTATTTTAGAAGGAAATAAAGTTACCATGGGGAAAAGTTTTGAAGAACAAGTAGCCTTTGAGCCTAGAGCAACCGTAAGACGGATCTCGGGTCTGCGGCTCACAGTGGGATGCCTTGGCAGCACAGTCTGCCGCTGGGACGGCGAGCTTTTAACTCGAGCCTTCATCTCCCACTGCAAAGCTATTTTGGACTGAGCTGGCAGCAGCTGGTGATGGCGTGGCTCTTCAGTCTGGCGTTCTCACCTGACAGAAGGGTACCCTTAACCTACCTGTGGAGATGTGTTGGCTGGAGCCCAGCACCGCCTTTGGTGGCGGTTTGCCCGGAGGGGTGCTGCCCGGAGGGGTGCTGCCCGGAGGGGTGCTGCCCAGAGAGCATCCTTTGAGAGCTCCCCTCTTCCTTGCCACAAGAGCTGGCTGGGCCTGCAGTCTGACTCACAGCTCCCGGTCAGTTTCACGGGACTTGCATCAGGCTTCTCATCAATATTTATAAATGCACCTACTTTTTTTGTAACTTAGTGTAGCTTTTGTAACTTGTTGGTTTTTAGTAATGAAAAAGACCTGGCTCCAAATACTGAAAATAACAAAATATTCACTATCTTCTGCACAGTAAGTCTGAGCTACCTGAAAACCTGTCAGAATTTGCAGACTCCTGAATCTTTGGAGTCTACCCTGAATTCATCATCAAATTTACCCTAATCTGCAGTCTTAATACATCTCCAAATCTCCTACCTGTTTCCTTTCGTATTCTCTTACTTTGTCTTTTGATATTACTCTTACTTTTTTTTATGCAACGTTGAAAGACAAAAGGATTCTTAAGTTTAAGCCTTCACTCTTCAAACATCAGATTAATTTACCCCCAGTATTCTGTGCTCAATGGTGATATTTAAGAGTTTTCAAAAAGAGGTGAAGAAAGGGAAGTAATAACTTAGTAATTTTCTGGTTAGAAATGCAGATGCTGTGACTTTGCTGGTAGGATAGTACTAAGCCATTTTGCTGTGTGCTTGCCCAGGGTGAACAGTGATAGTCATCTGTTAGCATCTTTTTGAGGAAGTCCTTACCACGGTGACATGTGAAGAGGGCAAGGTAGAATTTGACAGCTTCTTCAGTTTCTTTGGTTGCTAAGATTCCGCTTTTGGCTTTCCAAGCAGAAAAAGCTTTTGTCTGTTTTTTCTTTTGCCAATGTAAATACAAACCCCATCAAATCCTGTATTCTTGAGGTGAGACCAACTAGGGTGAAAGGAGAGCTTCTCTGGACAGAAATGCAGTGGCCGTTGGACTAGAGAGCCTTGTAAAATGAATGGCATGTGCAGTAAATAGCAACACGGTGATTTCTCTGCTGGAAGAAAAGTCGTCCCAAGAGAAGTGTCTTCCAAATGTTAGGCATTTGTATTAAATAAAATATAAAAATTCAAACGTTACTTAGAGTTACATTTGTATTCTGCAGAGAGCTTGCCCTGGCTTTCTGCATACATGTGAGAGCTGCTCTTAAGGTAATTGAGCTTTTTCCTCACATAGTAACTAAAAACCCAGCAATTAACTCCATCTGTTTTCTCCAGCAGAGACAACATAAATAAGATTTCAAAGGTGCCAAATGGGGTTGAGAGGAGATCTCCACTGGCTTTACCTGGTTCCAGTACGCTGCTGCCTCAGCCTTTTCGAAGCTAGGACGAGGAGTGTTTTGCTGCTAGAGGTTCCATATTGCGTGCAATGTTTCCAAGGACGTGTCTGCCATTTTCTGGCGCCGCAGCTGAATTTGAATTATAAAAAGCAGCACAAAAATGAAGCTAAACAAAACAAGTTCCTTAAAGAACAAAAATTCCCAGTCCCCTGCGGGTTCATTTTTGGGGGTGGTTTGTTTTTTGTTTCTTCGATGGCTTTAAGCCTGAATCAGTCTACTTTCTTCCTTATTTTTAAAGAGAATTTTTATACGGTGAAGCAAATAAGAGAAGTAGAGTCTTGTGTGAGAAGGCTTTGCCAATGAATGCCATGTAGTGAAGCCTAACAGTTGTTAGGAAAGAGCTGGATTTAAAATGCTGGCTGTAGGACAATGGTCTTGCTGTTGTAAGAGAACAAAAGGCAGCATAAAGGTCAGTTGTTTCAGAAGCAGAAATCGTTTCATTTTCTCCTTTTACAATTACTGAAAGTTGTAATGACATTTTATAATGAAATGACACTGTTCTGTTTCAATGAAAAACCACCCCAAGTCTGTTCATTCAGTAATTTAAATATCTTAATCATAGTTTTCACAGGCTGTTGTTTAGGATACTGGTTTCCATTCTGAGGTGTGCTGATGCACTATTAAAGGAAATCGTGCACGTGATCTAAGAACAGCAAGTTATCAGGAGGCTTAAATTTATTATAGAGAAATCTGAAATTCCAATGTTAACTTTCTTTTCAAGGCTCACAAATGAAGAAAAATAATAAAATCTTTATTTTAGGAAGCCTTTTATTAAATTGAGATCAGAAAAGTTATTCTGTGAAGATTTTCTGAGAAAATAGTATACACCATATTTTTGCTTTGAATTAAAAAAAATGGATATAACAAAATATTATTTTTTTAAAAAAATTATATATAATTTAATGCTTCTTTACCAGTCAGGTGATACTCAACAATCATTCAAAATATTCAAAATCCTGCAGGGCTCATCTCCCTGTTGCAGGACAATAATGTTGTCGAAGAATACAGTAATCCAGAAATTACACCGGCATGTTTTGGAGGAATTTGGTTGACCAGGTAGATATGGGGGGAGCTTTTCTTTCTTGTAATGCACTTTTATAGCTGAAGTGGAAGCAGATTAGGGGAGCAGATACACCAGTGCTCTCAATTCTACTCCTGTTTTAGGTAGAATGTAAAAGAATTGTGTAGGTGCCTACTAGAATTTCTGAAAGATGGGGGTTACCATGGATACACTCAAGTAATTGAAGAGCTTGTGCAAATGCAAAGCGCTAATTTTTCTGCTCGTTGCAGGAGGATTTGTTCTGATAAGGACCTTGTGCTGCCATTGTTTCTCTTCCCCCTCCCATGTGTTATTGAAGCAATGCATTTCTTGGGTGTTAGGCATGATGTTGAGGGACAATCATAATTCTCTTCCTCTGCATCTACTGTCCAAGACTAGCATTGTGACACAGTAGTGACAGTTGACCTACACAGTTGCAGCTGAATGATGTATAACTAATTTTGGGTGCTGTGAACTCTTGCATTTTGACAGAACGCCGCCTTCACGTACACTGCTAGTGTGTGTGAACGTGCCTGTCTTTCCACTGCAGGGCATAGGTGCTCTTCACTATCCAGAAGAGGTGAGGCTCCTTGCTGGTGATGGAACACTTGGTTGATGCCCTGTGCATGAGTGCATGACGTTGGTGATGGTTTAGGTCAGTATTCCATGTTCATCGCTTTGGTGTCTGTCTTCTATCAGTTCAACTGTTGGTTTCCTTAAAAGCATCATCTGTAGTTACCCCTGAATGAAGCTGAATCAAGCTAAAGGTATCCCAAGAGAAACCACAGCTGATGTGCACGGCTGTTGCCAGCAGCTCTAGATCTGGTCCCTGTCACCAGCAGAGCAGATCCTGACCACTGCCACTGTAACCAGGGGATCCCGTGTGGTGAAGGCCATAGCTGGTAGTACTCAAATCAGCAGCTGTGGATCACATGCCAGTGGCTGTCAGCACAAGAAGTATCTTTGTCAAAACTGAAATACACCTGTGGCTTTATGGTTTAAATGATGTGTCACTGACAAAAGTGCTAACACCTGAATTGAATGAACACAAACTGTGTGGCATGTGAAAGAGCACTACTAAAATACACTGGCTGATGTTGATAGTCACTATTTATGGAAGCTTATTTTTTTTCTTGACCCAGTAAAAAATTGCTGAAATCCTGCTATTCCTCCCTGTATTATGGATTAATCTTAGTTCAGTTGATACCAGCTTGTCTGGTGTACACTAAATAGATCCTTACGCTTCATAGCCCTGGTGTTGACCTGTGAGTCCATAGGCATTATAAGATAAAGAACAAGACAGAAGTAGCTCAGAGAATAGAACGCCTGTATCAGTGCCAGCCCTCACGGCGGAGGCAGAGGGGAGCACAGCAGGAACCCCATCTGTTTTTATCCCTCAAGGAGAAAGTTTTAATATTACTTCAAATGCAATACAGAGTTATAATGTTTCCCATGGTAAGTGACTTTGGGAGGATGCTGCTATGAAATACATTCTAGAACAGCTGATTGGGTTTGATGAAAATACTTTCTCATAAAGACCTATCATTTTAAAAAGCAGTGTCACTGGGAATAATAGTGTGCTGTACTTGGGAAGTTATTTTCTATTAACCCCCAGTATTCACTGATTTTTATAAGATACTAAGTGCAGTTTAGAGATCGGAATTCCTTTTTAGAAAGAAGTAAAAAGAGCAATTGTTGTCTTTTAACAGAGTAAACTGAAAATAGGTTGCTAAATATTTGCATTAGGTGCAATCCTGGTGCTACGCTGTTCCAAAATAGCTCTTAGTTTCTTTGTCGCTTATTAGGTAGGCCAGTCCATATGTCTTAAGAGGGGAGGTGGTGGCAATTCTGTGGTTTGGTGAATCGCCAGCCAAAGAATTGGAAGTGTCGTGATCTAATCATGATCTTAATGAGCCACTGAATACCTGCAAACAAAAGGATAAACCACAGATTTATTAGCCTGGAGTGGCTTCCAGATGAAAGATATTACTGGTTGCTTGAATGCAAATTATTACCGATTCTGAAACAATAAAGAAGAAATAATTGTTTGGGTTTTTTTATTCTTCTTGGTTTTCTCTGTCAATTGAATTTTTTCCATTTTATGGCTCAGTTTCTAACTAATTGCACTTCGTGTTGGGATAAGAAAATCTGCACAATGTAGTTTAATCTGTTCAGATTCTCAGATCCGTTCCTGAAGCCCAGGGAGAGATGTAGAACCTTTTTCCACCTTCGAGCCTTTTTTTAAGGGCCTGAGTCAAACTCTATTTTAATTTTGCAGAACAGGCTTCAGTGGGCTTGAAGTCATGTTTGTTTGTTTGTTTGTTTGTTTCTTTCAAAAGCTGAAGTCTGTTATATGAAGAGAACAGGTTGTAGAAGGTGTTCTGGGCGCACGCAAGGGTAACCCTTGGCAGCAGAACTGCCAGTAAAACACTTGTTTGACTAGTGTCTAGTCCTGACCTGTATCTGCAGTGAGAGGGGTCTGATGGAAGCTACAAAAGGCTTGAGGTGTTTAATGATGGATGGTGACTGGATGGAGTCAAATCTGCAGGTATTTATTACAGGCTTCCAACTTGATATTGCACTGTTCTGACGCTGTTGTGTCTAAATTGGCCTGATGTGGTAGAAGTTCAGCTCTTGAATTTGTTTCAGTATGGTACAGAATGACTTGCATCCCCAGGATGGATGGGTTTTCAGCAGTATGTCCTGACAATGAGGTCATCAGTCTCATACTTCTGAAAGGAAGGTCCTTACCAGTTGTTGCCCTTAGGACTAAATGTTTTTTTTTTCAGTTGTAGATACTAAGCCAGCTGTCTGGTGACCCAGCTAAGGTCAGCATTTGGCATTCAGTTCTCTAATGACTTGGTAACTTCATCAGTATTCCACCTCTGGTTTTGTGTGTCTTCAGTTTATTTCACTGTATTTGTTACAGAGATGATGTGAATTTAACAGGAGTTGACACAATGAGTGTTTCTGTGAGTGCACATTACTTGTCTGGTGCTTTTTAGCCATTGTAAACTATCTGTTGTGGCATTTTCTGCTCATCTATTTTGATTTGTAATAAAGTGGAAAATATTTTAAATCATTCTTAAATTTTTGGTGGCTTCTATTCCAATCATAAAAAAGGGGAAATAAAACTTGTGCTAGTGAAGCACAGACTAGGCCTGCCACTGATTATCCTTCTTTCTGAGAACAGGACTAACTTCTTATTTCCCAGAAGACTTAAAGCCTTTTCCTTGACCTTTATTTTGTCTTTTATTAAAGCCAATGGATTTCATTTCTATTGAAGTCCTATTTTTTTGTCTCCTTGGAAAAAGCAACAAAAGATGCTGTCTGCCCTTCTGCTGCAGAGAAGTCTAATTGTGACATTTTGCTTTATAAATGTGCTTAAAAGTGTACAGCAAATTGATAATTTGAGTTACGTTTCTGTAAACAAGCTCTTTCATCTTACACACCAACTGGGGAGAATACTTATTTATTTAAGGAAACAATGTGAAGCTGCATCCTAAAACTACCCTCAGCATTTCACCTGACTCTGACCCAGTATGATCCTGGGTTTTTTTTACTGTTTGTTTGGAGGATAATAATAATAAAAAAAGTTAAATGTCCTCACTTCTGTATCTTTTTATGATGTGACAATTTTGTCTGTTTTCTGAGATAGGTCAAATATCATGTGTGTTTGTTTTGCCATTTAAACTCACAGATTTAAAAGTGTTGTGGTTGGTTGTGGTTTTTTTTGGTTTTGTTTTTGTGTTTTGGTTTGTATTTGTCAGTGTAACTGTGCCTCTTGGGCTCCTAGGCAGCTTCCCGGTTTGGTCTGGTACAGCAGCATTTGTTTTCTGGGATCTCGAGTCGTCCTTTGCTTCTGTTTTTTCTGATTTGCGAATGTATTTAGGACAGAATTTGCCAAAGGTTTGTGGTTCTCCCCAGGATAAATCTGGAGAGATAAACTTTCTCTTGAATGCCTTTAACATTAACAGAAGTTAGTTGTTGTTTTCTAATCTAACAAGGAGCACCCATAGCAGAGGACTGACCTGGAATATGCTTCCTTTTCTCCAAGCTACGTGCTGTGTCTGGCAGATTTCCTTTATACAGGTGGTGTCACCAGTCCAGCAAGAATGACTTTTGTTTTTTCTGCGAGCACAGTCAGGGGTATGTCTGTAGGCTGTGTGCATTCAGCTTCTGAACAATAGCAAAGGGTTTATATAAACCACAGCTCTGAAAAATGTGCGAAGGTCTGAAAGAGCATTATGTGTTACAAAAGAGATCGTACATTGTATAGACTTGTGGCTTGCAATCAAATATTGAATCAAAATTTGACTGATGGAAAAAGGCGTGACAGAATTTCCCTGTACAAGGCAGAAATGTGAATGTAATGTACAGTTGATTGCAGCTGTGCAGTTACTGACATCTCAAAAAGCAAGGAAATCTGCATTTGAAAGTGGTGCTTGGTTTTGGTATAAACTGTTTATGAACTGCTGCACTTGTTTTATAACAATCAATTTAAGCTCATAATGCTCAATGTTAAGATTAATCTCCAAAGGGAGAAAGCTGCTTGTCTGTCCCATTGCATTTTCTCAGGTCATCTGAGGAGCTGTGGCTGTGGTTCTGTGTGCTGCCCTTCTTTAGTCACGTCTAAGGTGAAGCACATTAGTGAACTGATTTGTCTGTGTAAAGTTAATTAAAGCTGTAAAAAATCACTTTGGTTGTTTTTCCTGAGCAGTTAGTTCACCACACGGCGTGAGAAGCAGCAGTTCGAGTACCCTGCAGACCATGACGTTTGAACTGGGGTGCATGGCCTAACAGAAAGGTTCCTGTCAAGTCTTTGGCAGGAGAGATATCCCTCTTGATTCACACACCCTTGTTCAAAGCCTCATTTAAGACACAGAAATGCAATAAAGATGTTTAATTGTGGTTAAAACCATCTTCTGCTCTGGAACGGCTGAAGCTGTCTATCCAAATTCAATTCCCAGTTTTCCCACCAGTGCTGTGCCTGCTTTTGCTGTACTGCCGAAGAAAAAGGTTTTCCTGCCTTGATTTTTTACCTTGGTATAATGTGATTATCCACTGAGGAATTTGCTGCTTAATTCAAAATGAAAGCTCTCATTGAGGAAAAAAAAATAACAACGTCTGGATCTAAGCTAAAGTTACAGTCAGTAGAGTTCTTCTAGCTTAGAGACTTTGGCTCAGACATTCACATTTAAATTTGAAGAATGTAAAGGGAATATTCCTCAAATTGTGAAACAAATGTAAACCAGTGAAATACCATCTACCTAGGCTGTCAAAAAATGCAAAGAACTATCCAGATTGCCTAAAACTATCTTAAAATGGCTGTGGTTTTAAGATTAACAAGAAAGATTTCAGAGACTGTTTAAGACTCTGCTTCTGAAGAGCTTGTTAGCAATGCAGCTGCTGCTCTTCAGATTCAGAGAGGAGGATGCTTTCCATCAGATACCCTCGCAACCACTATCTCTTCCCTTGTCTGCCAAAGCAAGATAGTGATATCCAAACCAGACTGCAGCCTAATGTGAGAACTATCTAATCAGGTACTCTAAAGATTTTTTCCCAGGCTGATGCAGCAAAAGTTGGTAGGAAATAATTCACTTATAATTGAAAGATATAAGAAAAGGAAAGGAAAAAAAGCCTTAGGTGAGTTTGTAGAGGAAAAGGAAATGAAAAGTTGCTTATTTTTGCCTTGCTGTACAGTTTCAGTGATTCCTTGGAGGTTTTCCCACACAGTTAAGGTATTTTATTAACTTACACTTTGTCTTTCTGGAAAACAATCTGTTCTCTTGCTCCTTGGTCCTGGTTATTACCTATTTCTATGCTTGGAAAAGGCATACCAGTGCTGATGTTTGCAGTTTACTTTATACTTACTAAAACTGAAACTGACATCTTTCAAGTTTTTGTGATCTAGTGGTACCGTGTGCCACAAGGCTTTGGGGAGCTGCGGGATGTTTTGTTCATGTCGCGGGTGTTCTGCACAGCATTTCCCAGTTAAGGACCATCGCTCGTTCCCAGCTACCCACTGCAGTTACATGCTGGTAACTGGGGCTGGGTGGTTTGTGTCTTGGCTCAGTGTTCTGAAGTACTTAAGCATTTCTGCAATTAGCCAGGGAGAGCTCACACCCCTTGGGTTAGTTTGTGTGCCTGGTTGACTGGCCGCTCCGCGTGACAGCAGTGTAGACAATGAATCTGAATAGGAAAAAATAGGAAATGCTCAAAGAAAATAAACCAAAGCTAGCTTCTCATCCCCTTTATATCAGCTCTTTGCTCAGTTCCAAACACTTTCTGTGGCTTTAGATTAATTCGTTCTTTGAATGAATTTGAAACTAGTCTCAACTGCAGTTCCAAATCTCTCACAGTATGAGAGGATTTAACCTTTTGCCATCAGTGTTAGTAACTGCAGAAAAATCACTTCTCTGATCTTTTCAACACACCGCAACAAAATAGGAATTCTGCAGAATGCTGAGGACAGGAGGGAACAGGGCTCTTCTGGAGTCAAGAGGAGCAAAAGGGGAGAGACTGGATGTGCCAAGAACCACAGCCACAGCTCCCTCTAACAATGAGGCTTCGTTCTGCTCTGCATTGTAGTGTTGGGCCCTGAACCTGACCATTCTTCTGGCATCTAAAAATAGCCACGGAATACTGTTCTGTGCTTCCTGATCCCCACTACTGCTTTATAAACAGTTCCAGGGGCCTAAAGCCTGAATTATGTGCACGATGCGAGTTGAGGTGCAAAAACCATGTGCTTCCACAGTCAAGTTCCTGTTCCTGTTATTTCATCCTTCACTTAAGAACCGTGCAGTTGGAGGTGTCAGTAGAGGGTAAGAAAATGAGCAGAATGTGAGTACCCCAGAATTATACTTAAGCACTTTTCTATTCGTGGACTGCCTTCACATTTTTGACTCACTGTGGTACCTGAGTTCTTTATATCAAGTTTTTGCTGTTTTTTCATCATTGTGCTTTTGATGGGCAGAACAGATAAATGAAGTATAAATGTCTGGCATCCCAAGGACTACTACAGATGTGTTGACA
This sequence comes from Chloroceryle amazona, assembly GCA_027560015.1. Classification (NCBI taxonomy): domain Eukaryota; kingdom Metazoa; phylum Chordata; class Aves; order Coraciiformes; family Cerylidae; genus Chloroceryle; species Chloroceryle amazona. The sequence goes on along the minus strand of JANHFX010013746.1, from coordinate 83,290 downwards.
TGTTGCCGTGTCCAACACTCGTGTATGTAGGTTACCCTTTTAAAAAGAAACCTTCACCTGCTGGATTAAAAAATGTCAGATGGAAATCTCTAGTTGTTTTCTAAAGTCAGAATTTATGGCAAAGGAGAATGAACAATGTCCACTAATACAATTTTGAGACGTGTAGTGATGATACATAATTAAGTCATGATCTCTTCTCAAGCTGCAGAGTTTACAAGAGCGTGACCTTTAAGAATTCAAAACCTAAACTAAAGGAATTTACAGAAGTATTTTTTATGTAACCATTATTTAAAGCTTCCACTCTGTAATTAAATTTTGTCTCGTTGACAAGAGAGAATGAACTGTTCCTGAAAAAGCTTCTCATATGGTTAGCAATATAATTAGAGAACTAGTTATGCAAATGTCACACAGAAGTGACCTTTAATGAAGCAATATCAAATGAAAAAGCTATTACAGTTATGTAGCATGAAGAATAGCTAAATTCTGAATTATTGAAGTGGATCCTGGGACTGCAACTGCTCAGATCCTGCTGTGTGGGGCCCCTTCTCACATGTAACCAAGAAAGGATGAGAAGAAATAGTCATGTGGTATACTCAGTATTAAAAAAAAATGGCTTGTGAAGGAATAATTTCTCTTTGTGCATCAGCTGGCTGCAGGAAGATGACAGGGTCTGTGAAGAAGTACCTTATAGTCAAGGGGATCACAGTTTTGCGAACACAGCTCTATGTCAGGACCGTCACCTATAACCCCAGTAGAAAAAGCTGAAATTAAAGAAATTATGCTGGTTGGAGCTTCTGATTTAGAAGGCAGAGGCTCAAAACCAGTAGCCATTGGGTCGCAGGCTGGAAGGAGAGCAAATGGGGGATGAGGGGTAGTCTGGGGTCCAGAAGAGACAGTGTATTGCGTTTCTGAAGGGCATGCTTTCCTGCAGACCTTCGCAGGCTGGGAGCCTTGGGCAGTGTGGCCTTTTGGGGTGGTTTTGTTTCCCCAACTTCTTTTTATCTTGGTGCTTTTTTTTTTTTTTTTTTTAATTTAAAAAATATGCTAGATTGTCTGGCTGCTGTGCTAGCCTAGAGTAATGCTAAAGCATCTCCCTAGCACACACTTCTCCCAGCACTATGACAGACTCAAGTTACATACACATTGACCTATATACATCTACATACCTATTAATGTATCTTCTGTACTTTGAGGTAGCTGCTTATTAAGAAAATCAGGACAGTACCAGTTGGATGTTTCGCTCTCATGGGCTTAAAGGTACTTTCTGTAAATCAAAGCATATGTATCTATAAAATAACTGGATAATAAGCCATTTCACAACCCTGCTATCATGCGCTAGCCAGCTTGATGTCTAATACTAGTATTATACTCAGACGTTAATAAGCATGAGACTAGGAAATAAATTCATTTTGCTGGCCACATGAAAAGAAGCACTACAATACTTCTATTGAGACACTTCAGTGCTTTGGAGCAGGAACTTTCCATTAGTCTAGGGAATTGCTGTAGTCAAGGATGTGCTGTGCTGTTTCTGCATAGAAAAACATTCAAATTTGATGAAAATACAGATTGCACAAAGCTCTTTGTGGAATTGAGTTCATTCGTGCCGCACAGTGCTGTGCAGCGATTGCTGAAGCGTCAGCGAGCGCGCAGGAGCGAGTAACTTGAGCGTAGCCATCACGGGCCTACTGCTCCATACACACCAGTTGAGTTTCCTGGGGTGCTCTGGTAGGTATGACTGGAAATAGTGAGCAGGCTGAATCTCAGGCTGGTATCTGCGGAAGCTCTGCATCTGTACAATGAGATGGTTGAGCACACAAGTGCTTTGGCAGGTTGTAGGACAGCACATGCTGGAATTTCCACAGGGAGCCCTTGGGTGTTTCATCTTCTGTCCTTGCAGTGACTGATACTTTTGAGAACTTTCAGCTCCATCTGCTGAGTGGACTTTAGGTTGTATAAACACTGTGGTTTCAATCCACTGTGTTCCTGAAGGCTAACCATACCTTCTCTGACATAAAAATATGGTAGTGGGTTTTGATCTGCTTACTAATTGAGGGAAAGGATTTCCTTTAGTCCCCACCTCCCAAGTTAAGGTTAGCAACAGCTGTGACAGACACCTTTGCTTATGTGTTTGGGAAAATGAGTTCTTTACAGAGCCAGGGACTAAATTACTTCTACACCTTGACTTCTGTCCTCAGTATCAGGAGGCCTTCAGAGGAGATGAGATAAAACATGGCTTCAGCTGCGGAGCAGTTATCATGCAAAGTGGTTTTATGGTTGCTTAAACAGTAAGCACTTTTCTGCTTAGTTCTACATTTGACAAGTGGGGGTTTCTTAATCTTACTAATCTCTATTTACTTCATCCAGTAGTATAAAACAAGCACTTTGAGGAGTATTTTTTCTGTTTCGTAAATGAATAGATTCTGCCTTTTCAGTTTTGTTTACTTGAATTCAGTGTGTTAGTCAAAAAGGGGTATGTTTGGGGGAATTTTGCACCCAACAGAACAAAATATCACGCTGGCTTTAGATACTAGGAACAGACACAAGGACATGGAACAGATCCCCGAGCCTGGTGGTGGTAATTTTCTCCTGTTATTTTCCCAAGATTTTGTTTGCCAACTCTTTGAGGGAGGGCTTCTACTTTGATGTTTTATTGTCTTTCAAATCACTAATTTTACTTTTACCACCAGTAATTTTTTGAGTACTTTGGGGGAAGGGGGGGAAGGAAATAAAGAGAGATGTAGTAATTATGAATGTATTTGGTTAGATTATGAAGTCTCAAAGCTCATTAAAAATGAGAAACCATGGCAACCTCGACAATACTTCCCCCACATATTATACCTACCTAACAATGTGCAAAGTACATTTAGAGAAGAGAAAGTAAGCATAAAGAGGAGAAAAAGCATTCACTTTCTCTGTTGCTATTTTTAATCTTAAGACCCTTAATATCGACATAGTTGTGCTGGCAGCATTTCTACCTCTTACATTTGCAACTGACTGTCAGGCTGAATATGGGATCTCTTCTCAGTATTGTTCTTTATTCTCCTGAGATTTCCTATGTTGTATTTTTAGTAAAGGACAGATTTAATGGGAGCTTGGTAGCTGGGGAAAGAAAATGTGAACATTGCAGTTCCCTGGACCTGTTCTGTCCTAAGAGGCATCTGAGTTTTGGGCAGTCATGCCTGTCCTTGACCACCTGCACTCCTTGATCTAAAGAAAATGTGTAGAAACCTCTCTCTCTCTGTGCTGGTATACAGCCCATGCATAGTGTAAATGTAACATCAGCACTGGTCATCTAACTGGAAGAGTCTCCATCCTTGGAGACAGATCTCTTGCAGGAACCCTGTGAAGTTACTGGATCCATTTGCACATGAATAGTTGGAAGAATTAAGAGGGTTTTGAGCTGTAGTTTGTGCTAGACTTTGGAAGCGCAAAAGCAGGGTGTCTGAGGAAAAACATCTCCCTCTTCTAATGCTGTCTTTAATTTTGTTTTAATGAGGTTTTACATTTTCTGTGTCTGTGTTGATCCAGGATGCTTTGGTAAAGACTTGGCATAATGACCCTGACATCACACTTGAGCTGTACTGGCCTGCCCAGGAAATGCTTCCTGTATTACACCTCTTCAAAAAGCGCGGTTTCCGAAGGGTAATCCATTCAAAGCTATCGGTGGTTTGTATAAAAGCGCCTGAATTCACCTTTTTTGGCTCAGTGAGACAGAAGGTGAAATCCTGATGAATAAGGCCTAGAAACTGAATAATCTAAAAATGGATAACTGAGTGACCTGCCTGACATCCCAGCCCATTCTCTCTAGAGGCCAGAAGTGGAAGGGCAAAAGAGTGACTTTAATTTGTCCCATACTACCATTAACAGGCAACAGACTAATGGCATTCTGCAGCCTCAACAGCAGCTTTACTTTCACATTTTCTCTTACTGTAGCCTCAGTCTTTGACAGAGTAAATTTGTAACAGCTAATCAACATGGAAATTTCAGGTAGAAATTTCTGCAAGGCCCTTTTTTTTTTTTTTTTTTTTTTCCTCCTGGGATTGAAGATTTTGTGGAGACTGGTGCTGGCATTTTACATTCAACTTGATCCGACAATTATTTTGTTTAGAGACAAAACCAGTATCTTGACTTGATCCATTTTTGATTACTAGTTAAAAGTAGTAGAGAAGAATTTTTACAACCACAGTAACTGGTGTGAAATAACTGAAATAATTTTGTAGCCACAGCTTTTGTTGAAGTGTCTCAGAGTATGTCCTGAGAGTGCACTGGAAGGCCAGAGCCCGGCCCTCGGCGGGGAAGGTGCCAGTGAGCGCTCTGTTCATCTGGCAGGAGGTAACAAAAGCTCTAAGAGAAGAACCTTGTCAGCTGGAATGCAAATGACGTGGTTGACAGAAGGGCATTTTCTCTGGCAGGGAGCTGGGTTCCTGATGGGAGTGTGCAAATGTGTGGCTGGCAGAGCTCTCCAAGGGGCAGGCGTTCCAAGGGGCTTTACGTTGCCTGCCTATTGAAGGGGAGAAGGGTTTTGGTAGAAAACGTGCGTGAAGATGAGATACGTGTGAAGAGGCTGTAACAGGTTGTCCATTAAAGCTTTTCTTATTTTTTATCTGAGAAAATATTTGGAGAAAGACCAGGATGAAAGTGGAGATGGATTGTAGCAAAGGAGGATGAGATTTTCATCACATTTCACACAATTCTGTACAGAGCTTCAGATTGTCTTAAAAAACCAGAATCTGACTCATGTTTGTCAGAAGATTGTGACGATAAAGACAGTCATTCTTTGGCTCTGAAATGTTGCACCATTTGTATGGCTTTATGCAGAGTAAAGGAAAATCTGGGCATTTTAAAATGTGTTTTTACAATTTCTCTGCTTTCACCAGTCTGATCCAAGGCTACACAACTGCACCGAATCAGAGCGGAGCTGGAACACGGGTAAGGCCCTACATGGGAGCAACGGGGGTTCAGGAAAGCACCGCAGAGAAAGTACAGGCTGGTGAGGACAACCGGGCCTGCTGGCACACCCGGTGTCGCAGTTGTAACTCCTGTGAATTGGAAAAGTGGATTTTCAGCATTATATCCAGGCAGTGCTTCACAGCCCAGCGGGATTAGAGTGAAAGGCTCTGTGGAGAATTTCAGGTGAATACACCATCTCTTCCTTCAAATTGGTAAGCTTAAGGTCGGCGTTCCAGTGCCACCTTCCCTGTCATCCATGGAACTGAGGCTTTTTCTTACTTGTGAAATGATTCTGAGTTTACTTAAATTGCAAACAATAATTAATCTTTTCTAGTTGTGCTTGTATTACTGCTTCCTAGACTTCCAAGGTTCAAAGTAAGGCCTGGAATAGTTGGTGTTGCCTGTGAGTCAAGCACAGCAGAGGAATGTGATGCCCCTTCACCAGTACGCTGCACTAGCAGCCTGTTAGTCAGGCAAAGAGCAGCTTCTCTGGTTGTTTTTAATGCCCATACGTTCTCAGTGCCTGTCTTGCAAAGGGGGAGCAGTAGCCAATGTCTCTGGCTAGACCCAGAGACAGTCTTTTTCAGATTTCAAGCGTTACGCTTCCCTGTCGAAGGCCTGATGCGTCCATTTAATTTCTCCCAGGGCTGTCAGGAGAAGGGGAAGGGGAGGCAGGGGTGGGAGAGACAATGGGGTTTAACAAAGGAGGAAGCCATTTCAGCCTGAGCTTTATCTCTGATGGGGTTCTCTCATCTAATGCCTTCCAGATAAGCAACTGTTGCATAGTGTGAATTCCATAGTGTCTGCCAAATGTAAACAGACGCTGTGTATTTCAGTGGAAAGGCATTTGATTTAATGTTGGATTTTCTTATTAGTGATTTAACAGATGAAAGATTTTTATTTTTATTTTTTAGCAGGCTATTCTAGTTGTGAAACCAGTTATTCTCTCGCTGATTAATCCATCAGGCTTCCATCATCCACATGTGGAGTGGCTGGAAAGCGGCATGACAGAAAAGGCCCTGGGGGTGCTGGTGGGTGGCTGGCTGAACATGAGCCAGCAGTGTGCCCAGGTGGCCAAGGAGGCCACCGGCATCCTGGCCTGGATCAGAAACAGTGTGGCCAGCAGGAGTAGAGAAGTGATCATGCCCCTGTACTGGGCACTGGGAAGGCTGCAGCTTCAGCCAGCACTGGGGTCAGTTTTGGGCGCTGCAGGATAAAAAAGACATTGGGGTGCTGGAGCAAGTTCAGAGAAGGGCAACGGAGCTGGGGAAGGGTCTGGAGAAAATGTCTTATGAGGAGTAGCTGAGGGACCCGGGGTGGTTTAGTCTGAAGAAGAGGAGGTTGACAGGAGACCATACTGCTCTCAACAGCTGCCTGACAGGAGGTTATAGTGCAGTGGGAGTGGGTCTCTTCTCCCAGGTGACCAGCGCTAGGACAGGAGGAAATGGGCTGAAGTTGCTCCAGGGGTGGTTTAGGTTGGACATTAGGAAAAAAGTTTTTCCCTGAGAGAGTGGTGAGGCCTTGGAACAGGCTGCCCAGGGAGGGGGTGGAATCGTCATCCCGGGAGGGGTTCAAAAATTATCTAGATGTGGCACTTCAGGACATGATAATGTTTAGTAGACGGTTGGACTTGATCTTGAAGGTTGTTTCCAGCGTTAATGATCCTATGATTCTGTGTCAACTCAGAATACCAGCTTTTCTTCAATCGGATGGGAGATTTTAGGAATATTTTAGGAAATAATCAAGAGCATAGCTTTTTGTGCTCAGTCAGTCTTTGTATAGTAACTGCAGCTCATTTTCTATTTTTCTTTGCCTTTTTTGCTTTTGTAACCATGTAAGTCTCTCGAGTAACTGCTTAAAGAGGAAGGAAAGAATTGCAGGTCTTTTGACTTTTTTTGGAGGAAATTTGCCGAGGTAAACTACTCAGCCTGCCCTTTCAGCACTGAATGCTCAACTCAGAACCCCCAAAAATAGCTTCCTAAACCAGGGCTTGCTAGAACTTCTGTCTTTTGCTCCCTACATTGTGCTGTGATTGGTGACCATTGTTTTGCTGGGCATTCTGCAGAGGCCCAACCGGTGCAGTGCCAGCAGCAGCCCGGGAAGGCAGAACTTACCCTGCTGTGGTGTTGTGATCAAAACCACGGGACTGGGAGGTGTGCTGGGCTCTGGAGTAGAAGGCGTGTTCAGCTGTTGGGTGGAGTGAGATAGTAGTGAAACAAACCCCTGGACCAGTAGCTGTTTGAGGGGATATGTCTCCACTTCGGTAATAAAAGCAGACGTGTTGTTGTCAGGCACCCTAAAGAGCCACAGCCACAGGCGTGTGGTGAAAATCCCCCGTGCTGCTAACTGCTGGTACAAAGGGCACCTTAGGAAAACTTGCTTCACAAGAATTTTCTCCAGCAGAGCAACAGTAGTGCTTGTTTGGATTATGTTGTAAAAAGAAAGCTGTTTTTTCAACAAATACTCTTTTTGCCAGTGCTCTTTTTTCAGACCAGAGCAGCTTCAGGACACTGGCAGATGCTGCTTGAGGACCTGGGTCTGGGCAGCAGCCACATCGCTTCAGGTTCCCTCCAGAGATCTGCTTGTCAGGAAGATTGGGACTGGGCTTCGAGCCTTGCAGTCACTGGCATTTTTGCATCCCTTCTCAGGACTGACTTGGATGGATGCAAACTTGGATAGCCTAAAATTTTAGTAACTATAGTGAATTTTTAAGCAAAAAACCTCAAAGTGTTTGATGCAGACTGGTTTTGGCATTCACAGGAGTTTTTTGTTGCTTGGCTTCTTTCCCATCTTCTCCTCCCTCTGCTGCACATCCGTGTATCTCTCTTCAATCACACTGCATCATCTTCCTCCCTCATTCGACTCCCACTCCAAGATACGTGCAAGTAGGTTTAGTGACAGCAAGGAAGTCTTGAAAGAATAACCTGTTTCTGTTGTGACTCAAATAATGCGCGTGCGGAGGAATAATATCTATTGTAATGTGTGGTCAAGTAAAACAGCAGCGTGCGTAGCGGCTGATCCCATTTTTAATGGCACGTTGTAGTGTTTTGTGTGGTTTTGGATGATTATAGCTCCTCCCATTCAGAAGGTGAAGAACAGTTAAGGTCAGGGCAGCACTGCTAATACAAAAGCCTCACCTGACAAAACAAAGTGTCCCAGCGAAGACATTACGGATCTTAAGAACACAACTGTGCCTTAAGTGCTTACACACTGTCTAACGAAGCCATGGGGTGTAAAGTGCAGTCCTAGATGGGCCCTTGATAGCTCATCCTATCTTACATTTATACTAAACTAAGCAAAGAAAGTAACGTATTGGTTCCCTCTTGTATCACTTGTCCATCTCTGAGTTGCTGTAAACTCTCTGCAGACTCGAGCAGATTTTTGTGGGAGAGGAAAAGGGAGATTGCAGAATAGCCCGAGGCCTGTCTGCAGCTGGGCTGTCCCCTCCTTGCTGAGGAAAGTGCAGTACTTTGGGAAGGTCCATGTTAACTAGTACAAAATGAAACTGTCAATGTCACTGTGAGAATAAAGACCTCCAATGGGGTGCCCACAACCAGCCCTGGGCTGAAATAGGGGCGTAGGGATAGCAAAAGTGAGCACGTGGGACAGAGCAAGGTCAGAGAGCAGTGCCTGTGTTCAGTGCAGTAAGAGGTGGAAGGGAGGTGGTTATGGTGCTTCTTAGCCAGCCCTGTGCTGCCTGGAGATCCTGGCTTCGCAGCACGCTCTGCTCTCCAGAATGAATGTGACCAGCTGAAAGGGTCTGGTGTCCTTTTCCTATGGCTTCTAGTGCCCTCATGGGACAGAAGAGCTTAGAGGTGTAGGAGTTCCCCTGAAGTCAATACATTGTACGAAAGGAAAGATGCTGGGTCCCCCTCATAGGCCCATGAGGTGGTTCTGTCAGATTTGCACTGCAGGAATGGAAATTCCCTGCAAAGCAGGTGGGATTCTTCAGCTTCCAGGCAATCTGTGCATGCATGCGTTTTTGTGGGTAAGTATAGGAATGCTCATATATATGTACAGCAAGTGCAAAACCTATATTTAACCAGTAATGGTTAGATGACTCCTGATATTTTGTAGTAAGAAAGAAAAGGGTTGCCAGTGGCTGCCGAAATCTTTCAGACATCAGAGCCTTAGACAGAAATGCGCGTGGGAGTGCTGAGCTCGTCGCTTGTACGGTACAGGCAGTACCATACCGAAATAGCATGTTCACCACCCTGGAGACTGCCTGTGGACATGGAGAGTTTCTGTGCTTGCTTTGCAGTAAAAAATAATCTGTTGGGTTCTTTCTCTGCAGAAGTCTGTTGTGGTGGTTTTTTTTATTGAGGCGGTATAGAAATCTTGAGCTGAAGGAACCTTTCCATAGCATAGCTATGGGCTCTGAAAGGTAAAAAAATGGTTTAGAGGGAGTTCATGGGTTAGTTTTTCCAAATGCTATGCACAGAGAGTTAAGAATCCCAAGGCCAATTAATTTTATTTATCTAATGTACCTTATGCACGCTGTGCTCATGACAACAGCTGGTATCACATGAAATGTAGGGGTACTTTTAAGAGGCTGTTTAGCTATGGAGAACTAAGCATTAATGACCATCCTCCCCTCGCCCCATTTCAGCCCTTTGCAGTACCTGGGTTTTGACTGGCAAGGCACGGTGTAAAAACTCACAAAAGGTGTTAGAATGGATAGAAACTGAAGAGATTTTATCTCTGCATGAATTCATGAAATCTGATTATTATAGCTTTCTTAAAGGCTTCTTTTCAGCTCAAGTCACTATCACACTGTGGCTTTTCAAGGAAGGATGTATTCTGCTTGTTTTACTGCAGGCTCCTTCGCAATGGCGTGTTCTGCTCCGAGGGAATAATACTTTAATTACAGGGGTGGGCTGTAACTGCGTAACAACAAGGAAAAAGGGATTGGGTATTTGGGTTAATTATACCAGGGAATAAGGGAGCTGCCATTCCGGAGTGTCTGTAGTCCATTTTGACCAGAATTGGTTTGCAAGAGTTGTGACAAATGCTTCACCAGAAGAGATAAGAAAAATGGCCTTGGCTGATAGTAGATAACCTGGTTGATACAGAAGTTGTGTATGTGAAGGTTAGAGCCTGGGTTGCTCTGAAAGATGTTGTTAACTGTCTTTCTCCATGCTTTTTGCTCATACAGAACATTATCATTCTGGTTAGTTGATTATTTAACTACATAACCGATCTTGATTTTTTTCATTTGAAAAATTTTTCAGCTCAGTGGCATTGTGTAGTGAGAGATACTCCAGGCTGATTGTACCTCGTGTGAGGAAGCCTTTCCATTCATCATCTTTCAGTGTGCGACCTTTCAGTGTTGCCTGGGACCCGCTTGCCTCCCTTTCCCAAGAGCTATCACTGCTTTTATAGCTGCAGTTTTTTCTGTGGCCTTAACTATGCTCTGCGTTCCGAACCGTGATTTGAGATGAAGCCATTCTTTCTTCTAGCAGTTCAGACAGTGAGCTGCTGATTTATATACTGGAACTCTAACATTGGCTGTCTTACTTTCCATCCTATTAGTTTTGCATTTTTCTTGGTTTTATAATCACATATTTACTTCCTATAGCAACATCGGGCTCGTCGGTAGGAGGAGTAAGCTCATGCAGAGTCTGGGACAGATTCCCTGGCTGTTGAAGCCCACTAGTAGGCCTGAAAGATTTAATTTACCATCACAATCTTGCCTTAGAATTTCTGAGGGGCCTTGGAGAGCATTTGGCTCAAATATGTAAGCTTAAAATTAGACTGTTTTAATTACCTAACCTGGTAAGTTGCTTCTGTTCCGTTCTAATTTGGGGATCAACAAGATCAGCAGAGTGGGAAAGGTTGACTATTAATTTCTCTACAGTTGCCTGCTGTTGGGTGTCACACATTGGTTAGCAGAAGAGAAGCAGATAAATAATTATATAATTGTCTGGGGGTCCTACCAGGGGTTCATGTTTTATTAGTAACCTGCATTCAAGGTTTTATGTGCATAATTAGAGCAAAATGCAATAGTATTGCAGTTCCCCATTTACTTCTCTGTTTGGTTGGCAGCCCTTTCTCGCCCTCCAGCATACAGTTAATGTGGAAAAAACTGTAGCATGTTTTAGTCTTTTAAGTCTTTTTCTTCACTGACTATGGTGCAGTACATTAGTACACTCCAGCTTTTAGAATAAATAATTAGGGCGTGGTTGTCAAAACTAGTTAAAACATTAATTAGATGTGTTACTCTTGCTTTAAACTACGCTTATTCATTCTATGATTAATTCATAAATTTCAGCCATTCCTAATTGTGTCACGTGAGCGAATTGTTTTTTCAAAAGAAAATTCCTGGATATCTCAATGTGTGGGTTTTGTTAAATATTTAATTATTTATTTATACAGTAGAAGAGGTGAGGCTCCTTCCTGGTGATGGAAGGCTTGGTTGATGCCCTGTGCAGTTAGTGCATGACGCTGGTGATGGTTCAGGTCAGTATTCCATGGCTCAGGCAGCATCTGAAATCAAAATAATCTCAAGTTGACATGTAAACCCCGTTCCTGGTGGTGCATTACAGCTGCTGTGATCTTGAAATGAGTCAGATTCTTGCTGCGAGGGAGAGGTGTCCAGGACATTGAAGGTAACTGATGTGCTTCTAGCTATGAGTTAGGATGTCGGGGACTTCCAGTAGCAGAATCACAGACTGCTGCACAGCGCAGGGCTGCTCCTTCTTGGATTTGCCTTACTTTGGCTTTTAATTAATTTAAATATTGTCAGGGGGTGGGAATCAGATTGGAACCATTCTGTGGGTATTAGTGTCAGATGAATCAATATTGACATCAGTGATGAGCTATTTGGGGTCTTAATACTGTTTATTTAAAGAAATAGTAACTTGCAGTTAGGAGGGGCTTTTATCCTTCCTAACAGTGACACTTAGGATGGGGCTTTTGTGTTTTTTATTATTAGTTTATGGAGATCAGTGGGCCTTTCTGAGAGCTGCACATACATAATCATCTTGAGGTTGAAATGGAATTCCTTTGAATTACAGCAGGTTTGTCTTTATTTGAGTTGACAAATTAAATAGATTGTTTTGAATGAATCATTTGGCTGTGTTAATTGAGCACAACTGAATCTATTTACATAAATGATTTAGAACTATGGTATTTTTTTGATAAGTAGAGTAAAAATCTGCCTACCTTCTGTATTAATTACCTCAGTGCCTGCTTTCAGCAGAATAAGAGAAATTACTGCTTACTAACAGATTTTGGAACGGAATTTTCTAACAGAATTTCCCTTTGCCTTGCAGTGGTTTTAGTGATCATGACTTATCATATACAGGAAGTGTATGGACTTGATTTTTTTGTCTCTGATACACTGATCTTCACGTGTCATGAGAATCTTTTGATGTGTAATTCTGCGTGGACCTCGCCTCTGTGCCAGGGCAGCAGAGGTGAGGAAGTAGAAGGGCAGCTCTGGCAGTGTCTGCCATTCTGTGGGACTTTCTCAGCAGATAAGACAGTGGGGCTTCATGTTCCCCCCCACATCCAGGTGTTTTGAAGACTGGGAGCCTGCTGAATACTTAGGAAAGCTCCACATTTCTTTTGCATTTGTTCACTTCCCTTGCGCTTCCTCTAGCGAGATCAGTTCCTCTTCGAGTTCCGCTCCATGTAGAGATGCTTGCTATTGTAAGAAACGAGTTACGCTGGAGGAGCAGATCCAGATGTTCTCTCTGTGTCTTGGGTGAAGAAATCCCTGCTGGGAAAGCCGAAGTTGTGGCTGGAAGAGACAGAAGCAGAAGTCCTCCCTTGTTTAACAGGGATGCAGTGCTCACGTGCCTCTTCCTCAGAAGGGACTTAGTTTCTTATTAAACGCTGTAGAATCGTATTGTCTGATTCCAAGGTGCTAACAAATTAAGTTTCTTGAATAAAAAGAGAAATTCCTGCCCCATTCCTCCCTGAGTAGGCAGCTCAGTGAATGAGCAGTAAATAATGACAATGGGATGGCTGGATTTTGGACGGTGAGGAGATGTTAAGATGTGAACGTGTCTGCACATGGTGAACTGTGTGCTGTGGCCTTGTGAGAGTGAGCCCTGTGGGCAGGGCCCTTGAGAGCAGCTGGGACTCTGCCTGCCTGCAGAGCTCTGCTGGTCAGAGCCCCCTCCCAGGGTTCTCTCTCTGCTGGCTCTCCACATTGTTCTTCAGGGCTCACTTGCCGCAGGTTTTCTCATCACCTGTTTGTCTTGCCAGAGCAAGTGTCCCAGCTCTGGGATGTCCTTCACCCCTAGCAATGCCTGTGATCGCGTTCTTTTGATTGATTTTTCTGGTTTCGCCATTGCTCTTATTGAGCAGTTTTCATACAGGCTACCAAAGGACCCTCTGAATGGCAGCTGCTGCTCTGACGAGATCCTGTGGATCCTGTCTGAGAAGGTTCTGTACATAACCTGGCCTGTGTCGTAGGCAGCCCCAGACTGCTGCTAGCAAAGAGGCTGCCAGGTATGCGTTCGGTGAGCCGGGCTGTAGGGGCTGGGATGCCAGAGGTGTGGCTGAGTTGTTTCTCCTGAGCTGTGGATTAACCTACTTTAGTTGTATACTGGTGGGATTTTGTTCATGACAAAGAATGTGTCTGGTGAATGGCTTGGCATGACCTCAGCCGTGGTTTCCACTTTCACTTTACCGAATTAGTCTGGAGACTGTGGTAATCTACTTAGTTGTTATCCTTCTCATTAGATTGGCAGCTTTGCTTTTCACAGCCCTGGAAACATTTCTTAAATACTCGAAGGACAGTGCAACAAACCCAGAATTGTTAAGGAAAGACGTGTTTGCAGGAGAGGCAGGGTAGACATTCTTCTCATCCCAGTTCCAGACCTGTCTGCTGGTCAAGCATGTGCGGGACTCGTTTCCCACTGCCAGGTACAGACCAAGTTCTAAAGGTAGGTTAGAATGCAGATATGCTGCTTAAATCTTTGGAGAGGAGACCTTTAGATACTATTTCTATTTACGTTCTTAGCATATTTATCTCTTTAGACAATAAGGAGGAGGAGTTCAGAGTTTTTCTGGCCCAAAAGCCTTCTTGTGGGGAGGCCTAGTGCAGTGCTCTTTGTTCTGCTGCCTACTGAGAGAAGGGGAAATTCAACAGCTGCGAGCAGCCCCACATCTCAGCCTGTCACCGTCCTCTGCCTGTGCTGCTCCGTGACCACCTGGGAGTTACGGCAGCAGGAATGGGGTTTGGATTTTCTCCCTGAGGCAAGATCCTTCCCCTCCCCCCAGCCTTCTTTCTCCTTGAGTTTCAGTAGCATTAGAGGCTGTCTAAAGTCATCCCTCCAGGCCTAGAGGCAAACTGTTTAAGGCATGCTTTTTTGTGTGTCTTCTAGACATACGGAACTTTTCTGACACAGAATTATTATTATGGCAACTAATTATGATTGGATGTCTTCATTCTATAATTGCATGCTATATAATGAGTACCGAAAGCTGATTTCCTCTGCTCTTTGAATACTGAACTTCTGAGATTAATTAAGCTGATACTGAAAGTGCTTTTAATTATATATGCTGCATAAACATCACTATTAGGATCAGATGAGAATATTATTGCTTGAACAGTTTCAAAAAATGGTTAGGTACCCACCGTGTCTTTTATATTACTGTTTAAAGACCTGCGTTTGGGTTTCTTTTTCTGTGAACCCCACCGCTTCAGGCAGCAGATGAGATCGTGGAGTACCTGAATATTTGCTGAAACTTCCATCAGCTGCTTTGGTCTAATCGCAGTGTACAAAAGCAAGCCACTGTAAAACTGAGAACACTTTATTTTAGTAAATAACTGTTTGCACACATGTGATCCCCAATCTTCTGTCCCTCTGGATGCAGGAAATTAATAAAGTATGTTTCCATCCTTCCTTCTGAAGCCACAGTCACCCCAAAATCATACTACCAGTGATGCCAGGAATGGTACAGTCAGTAGGACATCATCAGACTGCTCTCCATCGTCCGGTGCCGTACTTTGTACACACCAGTACGACATCGCAACGCGCTGCTGGGCAGTCTCTCGCTGCCTGTTGTGTTCCCACAGGAGAGCCTCGATAAGGAGAGCAGGTCTAGGCCCGCCCAGAGAAAATAAGAATCAGGCATTTACGTGTTTTACTTGCACCAGGAGGCATTTCATAGATTTACTAAAGTGGTGGGAACCTTTTGAGAAGAGAATTAGAAGTTTTTTTTGTGACTGTGTGATACATTTCAGTTTGCTGATGAAGGCAGACCTCTGCTGAAATCATTCAGATGGGAGAAGGAATATGAATTTTAATAACAGCAAATTCAGTGATGCACTAACGGAAAGGAACAGAGATCTTGCAGTGCTTGACTTTTTAAAGAGACCTTGTAGTTTGTTGGGGTCTTTTTTTAAGGCTTGTCAATATGCAGGAGTAATGTCAATGAGGAAAGAAAAAAATAAAGTTAGATGTGTGGATTTGATACATTATTCAGTGTTTGGGGAATAGCTGTTGTGCCACCAGCTGCCAGTGCTACCTGCTATCAGCCAATCCGGGTAACAGGGGCTGCTCGCTGGTGCCAGCGGCTGCACCAGCACTTCTGCACGTGCACTGGAAGCATGCAAAGTCTTCTTTGAGGCAGTTAACACATGGAAAGGAGTACATGAGTTGTATGGTTCTGGTTTGGTAGGAGTAACGTAGTCATGCTCATGGCAACCTGCTCTTCTCTAGAATGGCCACTGTGTGCTCCAGTTTGCCAGTTCCTCCAACAGTCCTCCTTTTGGTGGCTGTTCTCAGAAGTCAGACTGTATCCATGCGTGTAATCACGGCATCAGAGTTACTAAGGGAATGCAGGTTGCTCACAGTTTTGAAAAGCTGCTTTATTTTTAGTGCCTCTTCTGCTGCTGCTTCTCTCAGGAGTTGCTTTTGAGTGGTAGCACCCAGGCAGGGAATTACAGACTGTATCCGATACACCATTTTTGATAGGGGCACGTGCCTGAAACCTTTTAGCTGTATCTCAGTAGCTCTCAGGCTCAGCCTGGCTGGCTGCCTCGGTTACAGGGTGTATGTGTTTGAAGGGAAGGCGGCTGGGAGGTCACTGTAACCAAACTAGTTGGCCAGTCTGTGCCAAGTGGCAGTGCAAGAGTCCATCTGAATGAGCTCTTGCCCTCGGAGAACAGGAGCAGCTTCCCTTTGTCTACCCTTAGAGATGGACTGCAATCTTCTGTACTCCTTTGGGCCAGTGTAGGGAGTATTCTACCTCTCTTCAGGAGGAAGTGAAAAGTTAAATTAATGGAATTTATTCTCAAGCATGTTACTACACCTCAATTTATTGTCCTGTTGTATCTTCTAATTGATGGGAGTCCTGTCAGATGGGATTGGTCTTACTGTCAGTCTTCTCTCCATTGACTACCATTTGAATTTCTGTCTAGTTCCATCTTCGATGCCTTTTCCAGTGAAGCATCTTTAGCATGCCTGCAGAACGTAGACATAATAAACGTTGATTTTTTGGGATACCATTTGTTCTTTTGTGTCTCAGAACACTTAAAAGGTTGACCAAAAATTACAGTTCTTGTTGAGTACCCTGCTTTGTGCTGCTGTCTGTAGATATCTGTGTAGCTTCCCTTGCCCTTCTACAACGGGCATTCTGCATATCTGTCAAGTGCTCAGGAAAATGGACTCGTTTCTGTTTTTCTTTCACTAGTCATTTACGACCATCTGAAATGGATGTGTGTTTGTAGCAAAGAACAACTCAAATTCACTAATTGATGCACAAATCCGCTCATTTATATGCCATTTTGGGGTTTTTTAGAAATGCATCTATTTGCATAAATAAAGCCTCTTTCCCAAATATTAGCGTGAACAAAAGCAGTTTTCCTGGGCACACACAAAAAATGTGGCTGAACAGAAAAGGCAATTCAGAATTTGCATAATAGTTACTAATTGTTTCCCATGCTATTAGCCTGTCTCTGCTTAAGAGGCAATATTGGCTACACTAGGGGCGTACGGCGTGCACCGCAAAATCCTTCGGAGGGGCTGCTTGGGTTTGTGAGCTGGGAAGTTTTGTAGAACCCGGGCGAGAGGAAAAGTCGAGCTTCCTGGTTGGAGGGTTTTGCTGGGAATTCTAAGTGGGATCGCTTGTAAACGCAGGTTTGTCTGAGAGCATGGAATGAAGTCTGGTTTGCAATACAAGTTATTCATAGAATTGCATTCAAAAACATCCCCGCAAAACAAACAAACAAAGCCCCAAACCAAAACAGAGGCAAGAGAATGATTTTGACCAAGTTTGGCTTCCAAAGCAAATCACAAAGATTTGCCATTGTTTTTGAGAGGAATGTGGTGGATTTTCATTTTAAAGACCTGTTTCTAGAGAGGATCTGCTGCGTTTGTATAAGGTTTATTTAAGTGCATATGTATAGAGAGAGAATAAACCAGTGCATCTGTGTACACTCTTTATCTAATACTCTGAAATACTGTGTTTAGGGATGTAATGTCTCATTGAATGGGTCCTCATCCCCTCAAATCCAGTGTTTATTTGGGAAGTTAGTGCTCTCTGTAATTAAATGTTATTTCTAGAGTGCCTGTTCTGGCTGCAGTAGCCTGAAGCTGTGTGGCCCTTGGTAAAAGTTCACTACATCCCCGGTCCCGTCAGCGTGTCTGTGACAGGGAGGATGATGAGCTTGCATGGGAAGGGTGCTCTCTGGGATGAGGTAATGTGTCATCACAGCTCCTCTTCATGCTGTGGATCCTAAAGTCGAGATGAAGAACAGGCAGGCGACAGAAGTGTTCTCATTAATGCCACCTTCAGTCTCATCTGTAGCCCCATCATTCCAGCCAGGCTTTTCTGGGAGAGAGCTTTCTTTTCTCATCTGTAATTTTCTTCCCCTCTCTTGCCTGTACTTCCTGCTTTTCACAGCAGTAGTCCTAGAAGAATTTCAGGAAGTGAATCTATTATCAGTTTTTACAGATGTTTCTTCAACTTGCCCCTTTCTGCAGCAAATCTGTTTCCTTTAAAGATGCAGTGCCCCTTTCCGCTGCCCCGACCGCAGTTCAAAACCTCCCCGAGCAGTGCTGCCGCTGCTCTCAGAAACAGCTTTGCAGTTGGGGTGCAATGTGTGTGGCTATCTCCTACCTTTTCAGGAAGAGTCTGACACTGTGGTTTCCTTCATAAGAAAGGTATCTCTGTTCAAAAGGAAACACGTTTTCCTTTTGAAAAAGTATGCCCCGGAGAAAGGCGCAGAGATGGAAACCAGCAAGGCTGGAGACAGGGCTGGGTAGTGAGGTCAGCTGCCTCTGCTCGCCTCGCGTGGCACAGGCTGTGCACGGGTCTGTGTGCCACCTCGACCGTGGGTCTCGCCCTGCACACGGGACAGTTCCAGGACTGCAGTGCGATGCTCTTCTCAGGAACATTCAGAATGTTTAAGAAAAGCAGAAGGGTTAGTGCCATCATTGCCAGTGTGCAGAAGAAGTAGTAAAGAAGGAAGGAGTTAAATTTCTAGGAAAGAAATGGCACAGTGCAGCGTAAGATTCAAGTCTTCTGAGACTGTTGTGGTTTTTTTTTTGTTTGCTTGCTTGCTTTTTTTTTAATTTATTTTTTCTCCCCCCCCAGCCTCTATTACATTAAATGGCCATTTACGATGATCCTTTTTTAGAAATACATAGTGAGTTGAAGCAATGTAGATGAGGCTGAATTTGTTCATTGACAAGTGATAGTCACCCCCTTTTTTTGTTGGCTGCGTTGTCCAAGGTGGCAAAAATACACGATGCAATCTCTTTTTCTAGGAGATGTTTCTGAACTGTTTATAATTTTAAAAACATTGCAGGTGAGTCAGTTGGGGTTATTTTACTTTGTGTTCTGTTGTCATTTCACCAAGATGGGTGTAAAGGCTTCAGTCTGTGGGTTTTAGTTTAGTGTAGATAACAAAAAGATGCGTTAGTCTTTTACATTTCACATCTAGCAGAGGTCACCATCTCCACTAACCTTTTGGACTAACGCGTGTTCAGCTTGTTTGGTTTGGAGGTACCTGCACTGAGGGGTGGACAGGAGGTGTTGGAGCTGTCAGTACTGAACACCTCGTGTACCCAGATTCTCTAGAACGCAGAGCAGATTATTTTGCTTTAATTTCCTCACACTTTAAAGCATAAAAAAAAAAATTAAAAATACTTTTTTTCAAATAGAGCACTGGAAAGTTTAATCATCCTGTAGATGATTTGCTTATTATTGTTCTTAGAGATGCTGGGGGTTTTCTTCTGCATAATACAGCTGTTAATTTAGGGCTTAAAGACCTACATGTTTTGTTTTAATTTCTCATCATGAAACACACAGTGAGCTTTTCCACCCAAATACTAATTAAGGAAAAATGTAAGTTAGCTAATTGTAAATGTCATTTACTTGTTGGAATGTGTTTGTAATTCTCTGGAAAATGAAGTTGCCAGTGTTGGTTTATGTGAGCTGACCTCCTGCAGCTGAAGCCACCAGGCCTGGTGGCTTTTCTAAGAGCAAAGCCAGTTAAAAAGCGGGCCAAACAAACAATCAAGCCACCTACAGAACCTGAGCTGGATTTCACTGAGAATTTCAAGGAGCAAAAAGTCAGGGTAAGGATATGTAAAGACAGCCAAGCAGCACCAAACTGTGAGCTGCATTGAGGTGTTACCCTCCTCCAGTCACTGGCGTGTACTGGTGTGTGCTGCTCTGACCTCTCTGTGGGGGGGCTCTGAGACCGTGGTAGGAACACAACAGCTCCTTGCTACCCCGGCTGCATGAGCATCGCGGGCCGTGCACGCCCCTTACCCTGCTCTGCAAGCTACTTCCATTCCTCTTTAGCTGCAGGTCTGAACCAGATGCATCTCTAATCCTTTTAGCAAATCTGAAATCCTGAAGACTAAGCAAGAGTTTGTTCTAGTAGGGATGTATCGCACTTTCTCTTCTTGGGGATGTTTGGATTCAAGTAGACAGTCAAGTTCCACCACTTCTGTAAAGTCTGTGACATCTTGTGTACTTTTTAACAAATGCAACATAAACCTGTAGCAGGAATAACAGGATAAGTAAAGAACTAAATTCAGATTGAAGTCTCTTGATACCTTTCTCCTTTGTCTGTATGCCATTAGTATAAATGATCATTATCATAGTTAAACAAAAAAGGCACTGTGTGAATTTTACGTTATATTCCCTCGATGACACTGGAGAAACAAAACGTATGAAATGGAATTTTATAATAGCTATAAAGTCAGTTTCCATAGTAGCTTCTACAGTTGGCAGTAAAAGTCTTTGGTGGTTGTGCAGTTCATAGTAAATTAATCTTTTCCTTTTTAGTTCATTGTATATTTTGAGGCTATAAAATGAATTAAAGAGAAACACTCATCTAACGACAGAATTTCAGAGCTAGAGCTAAAGAGGCATAAATTCTCATTAGGTTCGTTGTAAAGATGCTTTAATTTTCATAGTTAATGGTAGTTGCTAGGCAGAGCAAAGGTTGTCCTAAGATCAGAACAAGATGTTCAGTTAATTTTTATATGAATCTCTTACCCTGTTAGAAGTGATGAATTAATGCCTTTTGAAGTGTCCTTTAGTGATGAATTGAAACTAATGTGCAAAATACCCGCGGTAATATTTGCAGTTCTCAAAGTCTGCCTTTGTTCTCCAGCATCTCTCTTCTTTGCCTTGATGTGCTTTCTCTTGGCAGACACCATAGAAGTGACCAGTAATAACTACAGATAGAGACAGAACTGGGAGGTGGCTGTTGTTATGTAGTGGTTAGAACTGGAATGGGGTTACAGTGTGGCACTGTTCACTAGAGGCTTTTATTTAAATTACTGGCTTGGAGAGCCCTGGTTCTGTGGCAAAGAATCAAAACCAGTGACTACGCACCAGAATGGAAGGGTTACCACTCCTAAGTATTTCTAGAGGGATTTCCAGGGGAAAGAAGGTGGTTATATGAAATTCATCATGACTGCGGCGCACAGATGGTTTTGGAAACGCCATCGGACCTCTGTACCCGCTGTTTGGCACCAAAATGCGTCCTGCCGCTGGATGTTGGGTGGTGCAGACGCCGTTTCATGGGGTATACGGGTTGGTACGGTGCAGCTCGTCACTAAAGCCAGGGGATTTCATTCTTCTCACTCAAGCTTTTTGCAATATATTTTCCAAAGCCAACATCTAGAAATGAGAGGAAAAGAAAATCATAGTGTCTGTGACAGCTATGGCAAAAGACTTCAGACAAAATACAATTTCTGTAAGTCATATTGGTATTTTTACAGGAGGAAATCAATGTGTTCATAACTGTCTTAATGGATTGTTCATTATAAATAACCTTGTATTCTCCTATAGCCTACTTAGCTGATGCCATTTAATTATTATTTCTGAAATTCTCACCTTACATGCACTTAGGGCAATTTGTAGCTATTCTGCTTTCAAGTAACTGGGTAGGGCCTGAAATGCTCAATAGCTTCATGATTACAGACCACTTTCTCTTTGCTGTTTAGAATATGTGAGCTTCACATGATTTTAAATAAAGTTGCTATAGCAAGTGCCACGTGCAGACCAGGATATAGTGTTAACACATTGTATTAAATGTGATAGCTTAAAGTGCTTCACTGCAAGGAGATCCTTCATTTAAACCCATGATGATACGATATTTGTCTTATTTTCTTTCAAGAACTACAAATGTGTTTTGACAAGAATTTTACACCTAGAAATACTAATAGCATGCTAATTACACGCAGAAGCTGACAATGTACGACTAGTAAAGCTCTTGAAGATAACCCTTTTCCTATCCTGAATTATAATCAGTGTTCAAAATCAATGTTGTTTAGGAGATGTTGTTAATCTGCCTTGTGTTTATTCACCTTAACAATAAGAGTCATTCAGGATCCCCTCAGGCAGACTTTAATAACGATTTGCCACTTTTGGAAAAGGACATTCCCATTTATTAACTTGCTTCTCTTACCGGTGATTTTGACTTCCATGGTTGTATTTTTTGAGCGTTTGTCTGATGTAATTTTCCCCATCGTGTCTGCGTTCCATTTATTGCACGCAGAACATCAAGACTCTAGAGCCATATCAGAAAGTCTGCGAATCAGTTGGGCTTAATTCAGTGGAAATTGTGTTTCACAGCTGGTAGTTGTAGAGCCTCCTTGGTGTCGCTCCCCTGGAGTGAGGCGCTGGCGGAGTGGAGAGGCGTGATGCTCCCGCTGGCAGGGTGCCTGCTGCGCTGCTTCCAGCAGAGCGCCGCGGGCCGGGCCGTGCCACCGAACGTGGCTCGGGAGGCACCGCAGAGCA
Source organism: Chloroceryle amazona (assembly GCA_027560015.1). Lineage (NCBI taxonomy): Eukaryota > Metazoa > Chordata > Aves > Coraciiformes > Cerylidae > Chloroceryle > Chloroceryle amazona. The sequence continues at coordinate 61,114 of JANHFX010013746.1, read as the reverse complement.
TTTGCCACGAGGCGTACGCAGCGGCCAAGCAGCGGGAACCTCTGACCGCTGGCATTAAACCCATGTAAAGCAAAGGAGTGAAAGACAGTGCAGCTTGTGTTCCTCCCTGTGCCACCTAGAGATCCTGTGCCTTGGGCAAATAAAAGCCCCGGGGAAGCTGCTGGATGTGCAGAGAGGGCCCAACAGCAGCAGAGATCGTGGGAGCTTTTGTTCTGTATGGCAAGAGGAGGAGTCTGTTATCCACAGAGAGGAAGGGGTGAGGAAACCAGTAGAGCTGGGTGAAGTTTTAAAAGGATGTGGAGAATGTTTGAGAGATGACAGTATATATCACCTTGTGCAGCCTCTCCTATGTCACAAGAGGAAAGCAGTGACAGATTGTCAGTAAACTTTTAAGCAACTCTTAATCCTTTGGATGAGGAGCCGGGTCTTCACATCTTACTGGCAAGGGTCAGATCCCAAGCTTTGAGTCTTTGTCACTTCGTACTTCTTTATACTGCCTTGCTGTCTCCTTTGATACACGCAAAAAATAGAGTGTGTGTGTGTGTGTTACAGAGGAAAAAGCTTTATTTTGTGTCTGGAATGAAGCAACCACTGACGTCCTTCTGTTGACGTCGAGTATCCAGTGGGGTTCACCTGTCTGTAGACTGGAGTAGCAGTAGTAATGAGTCTGTACAAAAAAACAGCCAGCCTGGCAGCTGTGGATTGTGAAACTCTAGACTGAGTACAGAGCCTTGCAGTGGCTGAGATTGAGCTGTACTAACAGGCTCTGTGCGGTGCAGAAGAGTCAGCTCCCAGAGTCCGTCTGAAGCTGTATTTTATCTGGTTTGCTCACTGTATACTATGCCCAGTGTGACATTAAAACAATGTTAGCAGGACTGGCGGCTGTTTTCAACTCCTAGGTATGCAAACAATCACTATTTTTTTCTTTGAAAGTCTACATCCAGTCTTACATTTGGAAAAAACATTACCTGAAATGCAAGGAGTACAAGTGCAATTATATAAGTGCTGGATATATAGCTATATATCATTTAAGCTTGCCAGTGAAGTCTAAGAATGGATTTGAGATGTTACTGTTATCTCCTTTTCATAGGTAGTAGGTATTTCTTATGTTATTTTAAATTATAGTATGACTCATAAAAGCACTGCTACCTCTATTATTAGCAGTATCAGCCAGCGTATCAAGGCAAAATGGGGAGGGGGGGGAGAAAAGTCTTTTGATCCAGGGCCTGGATCTGTGTTATTTTTAGCACTTTTTCAAGTTACTATTGATATGTGCCAGAAACTGACAGGCAGGAGAAACACAGTGTGAACCAAGATGTTCGGTTGTCATCTGTTCACATTTGTAATTTGTGAATTTGACATGCAAATAGTTCCTCTGCCGCTGGTGTTGATGCTGTTGAATGATGTATGCAGCCTTGCTGATGCATTTCCATCAGCTATGTGGGGGCTTTGGTCTAAAATAGATCAGGGGCTTTCTCTATATATGAGCCGTTCCGTGGCATCCTGACCTGCTGCTTCTCTATGTGCGTGTTTATAATGGTCAAAAATAGAGTTTCCAAAAAGTAAGGAGTATTCTTTATGTGTTCCTGAAGTGGGAGGATAGCAAATAACCTGGCAAAGAGAATGTCTCTCACTCCCTTGTAATCTCCAAGATACTCAGCAAGGAAGAAACCTATTCCCTTGAATGAGGCCATTATTTTCTGGTTTCCCATCAGAAGCTCTCATGGTATGCCTGCCTAGCCCAGAGAATGGAAATGTAAAGTTCTCCAGGGCAGTGCTGTCCAGTGCTTCATTTCAGCAGGTAGAGGACAAAGGAGGGAACAAAACCACCTGCAGAGCTGGTGGTGAGTTTGCCTCGTGCATCCCGTCTGTTCAGCGATCGGCTGAGTCTGGAGAGCTTTCATTTACCTTGCGGTGAATGGTTCTCCATGGTCACCAGTACACGACGTGCACGTGGTACAAGAACCAAAGGCTTTCGTGAGACCCTTCTGAAGATTCATTTCCCTCTTCTCACAGACCATCTAGAATTAAATGGTAATTAAAAATCTCTAGTAACAGAAGGATTTCAGAGTCTTATAAACTGTCAGCTCAGTCACGTAATTGCTTTTGGAGAGAGTCTGAGATGTGCGGTTCCCCTCGGAGACCTTGGGACTGACGGTTATCGTCTGCCAGCAGCAAGTTCTGTCATTAGTTCTGCTTGTCTCAAGTGATTTCCCTTTGGCTGTTGTGGCTGCTGGTTATTTAAGACACCCTTGGCAATCAGTGCTCCGATCCCCCTCCTTCCTGGAACGCTGACAGACCTGCAGCTGTGGGTTTGCAGCCTGGCTGGAGCACCTCCCCTGGCTCGGGGCCGCCCAAGCCGCCAACGCTAATGCCTCCCAGGCGGAGATACCCGCCGCCTCCTGGGACGCTCTGGCAAGTCCCCAGACTTTCAGATTGTACCAAGTTCAGAGTTCAGTTTTGTGTATCTTTTTAGACATCTGTGGTGCCCTCTGCCCCTGACGTTGGTTTCCAGCCGTGCAGACTTTCTTCTGGTTGGTGTTCACTGAGTACAGTGTAAAAAGATGTCAACCTGGCATTTTTTCCTGCTGCTCTGTAATTTAACAGCAAAATATGGATCAGTGTCTAACTTTGCTTGTTTTGTAATAGCCTCTTTATTATTTTGGCAGCATTTGGCATCAGTGTGTTAGGTTTTATAGGCCATTAGCTATTGTAGATGAGACTTCACTTCATACAAGATCTAAATTACAATCAGTCAATTTCTGTGTGGCACATCTGGCTCGGGGTAGGCATCCTGAAGCTGCTCACTTTCTAATGCTCAGCCTAGCACACCAGAGTCCCTTGTCATTAACATGAGGAGCCACTCTCGGATATTACACGGCTTTTCATGACTTTCAGACTTGCTTTACGTGGCTCTTAAAATTCCTGCTTAACACACTGGAGCCTGATTCCCAGGGACCCGGAACTTTTCTGCTTCGGCCAGATGTGTTTTAAGCAGAACGAATAAGAAAATGCACACAATATAAAATGCTAGTAAGGGCTGCAAAAGCTGTGCCAAGCTCAGCTGAACCCAGGGATGAAGGTGTGTAGACGTGAGGCTCTGCTCAGTATCAGTGATTCCTTTTCCAGCAGAGCGATCCCAGCGTGACCACCGTCCCGACTGGATTTGTTAGCACAGTGTGTGTGTTAGTAACCAGGGGCTTGAATGTTTGTGTTGGTTGAGTTAGATGTCGTCTTCGGATGCGTGGGTAGAAAAGTTACTTGTTCTTGGGATGGGGGAAGTAATCTAAGCAAGCCTGAAGACATCCCAGAGGTTATTCAGGATGAAGACTATTTCCCAAGTAAGCGGTTTTAGTGAGTTCAGATGGGTGGTTTCCCTCATTTCTCAACTTGGAGGAAGGCAGCCAGATTTTGGAAGATGAGAGCACTTCCAGTGAAAAGCTACCAACAGCTGAATAGAGCAAATGAATCTGTGGTTGCAGCACTTGCAAGAGCAGAAAAGGTTGTGTTTGTTCCTCTGATAATAGAAGCAGTATTGTGAAAAATATCGACGGTGGGAAAGCTCTCGAGAGTGCTAGCAGTAGGAATTTTCTGAGGAAGAATTACGGGCTTTGGCTGATGCCTGGAGTGGATAAGTTTCCTTTTCATTGGACACAGTTGTTCAATAGAGCCTTCAACATTTATAGTTCATCACTTACAAGAAGCCCACGGCTTTTACTGGGGACAGTGCAAATGGTCACATTCTAGCGCTGGCAAAACAGCACTCGTAGCCATCTAACTGAGGTTCCAAGTGCTGCTATTTAAAGTCAGCAATTTTCCTTCCACCTTCTGGAGGTTTTCCTTGAGGCATACGTCTGACCTTTGTCACGCTATGGGAGAAGAGTGTTGTCTGTAGCTACCGAATGTAAAGGGAGGATGGGGACATGCCTTGTGCTTCAGACACGGGAGTGGGTTTGAGCGTCGGACTGGCCAGCGGGACAGCAGGCAGGCCCCAGGGACTGGGTTTGGAAACAATACCAAAATAAGGTTCAGAATGTCACATGTTCCTGCTCTTACTGCCTAGAAAAGTCATCCTGAAAAAACAGGTGTCACTCTACACTTCATGTATGTTTAAGTGGTGATAGATGAGAACAGTATCAGAAAGAAGCTTTAAATGATCAGTCATACATCTGTAGTATTCATTTTCTCAGCGAGCGGGAGCCGCTCCTCGTGCTTGTTGGGGACTCTGATGTGACAAGTCAAAACAGCATCTCCTGTTCAGCCGTAAGCGTGCCACAGAACACCACAGCGCTGAGGGAAAACAGTATTTCAGGGCAAGTCGTAATACCGGCCGCTTGTTTTGTGTTTCTAAGGGCTGGGAATAGACTGAGCAGCACCCGCAGGCCCTGGGCTGCACTCGGTGGCCATGGGCTGCTGTGGGTGGCCCTGCTGAGTGGCAGCGGTGCCCACGTGCGGGGAGGAGGTGGGGTGCCGCAGCGT
>JANHFX010013746.1:39801-56535 GCA_027560015.1 Chloroceryle amazona | reverse complement strand
GGCAGCGGTGCCCCGGTGCTGGGAGGAGGGGCTGTGCCGCAGCGTAAAGCGCTGGCCTGTCCTGTGGCTGGGAGCACGCTGCTGCCCTGCCAACAGACAGCTCTTACTCTCCCTGCCCTTTAGTAAATTCAAGCCTTGTTACACCACAGGGGTTGCAAACGGCTCTTTCCTTAGGTTTTCATATTTAGTGTCATCTGCAGCTGACTTTTTGTTTTATTCCTTGCTTTGGGTGTGGAGGGCTGGTCCTGGCAAGGCCAAGGAAGCGTTCGTGAAGCGCTTGCTCTTTAATCCTTTTTACTCCACACTGGGAAGTAACTCGGAAAGTCCCTGAGAGAGGTCTGGCACTGGTGGATTAAACATAACATACTGGTGGGACAGAGTGAAAGGTCTGCTTATTGTTGTACTTCACCCTATCACCCCTGCCAGCTGGGACTGCGTGTAGAGCTGCAGCGGAGAGGGCTCTCTCCTCCCTGTGCTCTTTCCAACACACTGGGCAGCCCGTGCTTGGTTATATAGGGTTCCTTACATAGGTGCAAACCAATGCCTAAATGAATGTCCTCTGACTGGCTCTAAAAGACAATGCTCAATGGGTTGACATGCTAGCATTACTTTATTGAAATGCTCGTTGACACATGAATGCTTATAAAATGTCTAAAACATATGAGAAATGGGAATATAGTTCATGAAGTAGAAATATGCCTGTCATGGACTTGTGGATAGCAAATAGGTAGGTGTCTCTTCTGTATGCAAAGCAGATGAGAGTGCTGTGAAAAGCATTCACACGTTTTTCCATGTTTTCTGACAATTTTCATGTTAGAGCTGGATGTCTTCAGTGGCACAGAAACTGCAGTGCGTTGAATACTCAGATGAACTATTTTAGACACAATACTTCTTTTTGTGTTGCCTGTGTTTGAAATCCAAATATGTCACAGCAGAAAGCTCTTGATAAATGCAGTATTTCTACACTAATATAGCTGTGTGGAAGGGTACATGACATTTCAGTTATGCATTTCAGATGGATGTGTTTAAAGCTGAGCTGCCTAAATTCATGGTGGTCCAGTTGTTAGAAATGTTGAGTGCTTTAAGTGACAAATCTCCCTGACACATTGGAAATACTCTGGTGTAAGTGTTCAGCAGTGTTTAAGCAGCGTGTGCATAGCGCACGTACGATGGCAGAAAGGCAGCTCCTCGTGTCAGTAATGGGTACGCGCAGCTGGCTTCTCACCACTGCAGGGAGTGGGGGGTCTGTGTGGCACAGATCAGGTCCCCTGTGGAAGCGTTCTCTTCAGTTCATTGGTTTTGCCTCTGGCTGACAGAGCCCCCTGCAGTGGCACGCAGAGGTCTGGCCGACTGACTGCCCACCCGCTGCTGCAGAAGGGCTCGCTTGGTTGTTCTTCCAGTTGAATACATGGCTGAATTTCCTGAATGATCAAGCTGCTGTGGCTGCATGATAAGGAGCCTGGAAACTGGGAGGCCATGTTTCGAGGCTGCTGGTGAGCTGCAGGAGTGAGCTGTCTGGCTACAACTGAACATTACTGCAGACTTAACCCATTTCTCCTTCTCGAATCAGATGTCTAGTGTAGCCTCGCTGTTCTGTCGTTGACATGTAGGTGATGTGAAGCGATCAAAAAAGCCAGATGACAAGTCAGGTGACTCATATGGATGCAGGGTGACAGACGTGTTTTGTTGCAATTTCAACTTTATCAGCTTTCTGTGTTTCAAGGCATATCAATCCTGTTCTTTAGACATGTGCATTACTTAAGCATTTCCTAAGTGGTTTTCTTTAGACACAGCATCTCGGTTCCACGGACACTCCAGCATTTAGAGTACATTTCCTTCCTGTCGCAACATCCTGGAGCTGTTTCTTCAGAGACAGATTGTTTGAGTTTCTGCAAATCAAAGAATGTTCAGTACTGCAGAAGAATCAGTGAAACTGCCATCACACGGTACTTCTGGCTGCACACGCCACATTCTGTTCATTTTTTTCACCTTCCAAAACCTATTTGGAAAGCACCCTAGGAGTGCTTTAGAAACGTTAACACATTGTCAGTCAGTATGTTGTCAGAACTGTTCATTTGTCCTTTCTTGCTTATTCGGAGCTCAGAAATGATTAAAAAATGGAGCTGTTCCAGAAGCTGGTAAATACTGACAGGTTTTTCCCTGCTCCCTCCTCCCCACAGGTTTGGCCAAACTCAAGCGTAGCGATCAGCTACATAGGTAGTTCATGTACCCAACAGACCTTTCTGCCCGTTCTCGTCTCCCTTTCACTCCAGAACAGATCCCGCGTGCTGTCTGGAGCGCAGCTCTATGTGCTGGGTGCGGTGTTTTTGTGGAGAAGATGAATGCTTACTGTGAACCCTCAGCTGCTGGCAGAGGTGCCAGATCTGTCTCGCTGTGGCTGCACGGGCTGCACAGTTGCTGGCTCTTCCCTTACTGCCTGACTTCTCCACCCCACTTTGCCCTCTTCCACCCCAGCTGACACGGTGAACCCCAGGGGAGCTGGTCTCTGAAGCAGCTGCTTGGAAGCCTGCCTGTGCCCCTGGGTGCAGCAGAACCTGCGCCTTCCTTGAGGTCACTGACATCTTTCCTGCATGGACAGAAACAAGGAATGTGTTTTGAGGGCTGAAGCACCCAACTAACTGTATAATTTCAGATGGTTACCTTGTCTTGGTGTGGGAAGAGTGGGCAAGGCTTGCTTGCTTTGTAAAACAGTGCAGAGAACAAGGCTGAAAAGTATGAAGTGGGTAGGAAATAATATTATTGTGCATCTTACTGAGGGCATTATCCTGCGTGATTGTGTGCTGTGAAATCAACACCTGGAACAACTGAACTAAAAAGGGATGGTGTTCTTTCGGAAGCTCCAAGATAGCAGCAGTGGCCACTGTAGAAGAAAAAAACAAGATTCTTTAAACAATCCCATTACTGCTGGAGGTCACAGGTTTTCCAGGAGAACCCATCCAATGGTTTTGTCACAGTTGCTGAAGACTCTGGAAGAAGCTCTGAAAAAGCTCATAGAATGGATCTCTCACATGAAGTATTTTCTCCCACTCTAATGCTCTTGAACTTGACATTTGAAGGATCTTTACAGAGAGATTGTTAAAGAACAAACGTGGTCTTCAGCAGGGCGCCAGGCAGCCTCTGCGGGACACGCTCTGGAAGGGAGCAATTTTATTCACCATGCATCATCTCTGCTTTTCAGCGCAGAGCTCTCTCTCTTCTGTGAGTGGGGCTGAGCTCACAAGCTGGCCATATGATAAGGGACAGCCAGTGCTTTGTTTGTTGTTTATGTGGCTGATAACTACCAAAGGAAAAGAACTGGTTCAGATGGCCTTGCTTTGACCGAGGGCTTGCATTAGATGACCTCCAGAGGTCCCTCCTGACCTACATTATTCTACTTGCGTGTGCAGCGGTGATCACTGATCTGAGTCCAGAGGCTGAAAAGCAAGGTGACACGGCAGAGATACAGTCCAGCCTCCTCCTCTGCTCTGGGCAGGGGCACAGCTGGGGCAGGAGAGCTCCATGCTACATAACCCAAGTATTCTGTAACTGTTGAAACAATTTCTTCTGGCAACATAATTTGAAAGTACGTGTTCAAGCATTAAAGATAGTACTTCTATTACCCTGATTGTCTTTTTCCCCACAAAGCAGAAGCTTGAAAACGTGTGGTGTTTCTTTAGAGAAACTTCAAGGATTTCTTTTCTTTCTGATGAATCTTAAACTCAGCAGTCAATCTACTCACACAAAACAGTGTAAGATATCAAAATTAACATTAAAGGACAGTGCAAGCCATCTCGCCCTCCTTCCGAGGCCTACTATCATGCAATGCCTCTTGTGCTATAACCACTCCGTATGTTCCAGCTTCAGTTGTCAGAGCTCCTCGCTGTCTGTGCTCTGGAGACATCGGAACAGATGGTCATGGAGCTGTGCCATGTACAAGGTTTGCACATGAAAGTTTCTAAACAGAGACAAATCAGCTGAAAATGGGAGTACACGTTCACTGTGACTGCTTGATGGGACTGAGTAAGAATTTCTCTCAGGGGTCTGCAGAAAACACTGCGTTTACTCGCTGTCTGAGAGTTCGGGAAGATTTCAGGACACCTATGAAACCCCACGGTAATCAGGGGCTCAGTACAAGGCAAAATTATGTCTTGACCCTAAACTCATGCACAGTTGCAAGTCGGTATTAAGGATTCTAAAATGTGAAAGCTAGTAGGAGCAACTTGGTTGAAATAAAAACACTCTGTGTTTGTTCTCACCTTTAGAGAACAGTTTTCCCTGATGTGAACAGCAAGAGTTATTTCACCTTCTTGCATGGCAGAGTAGGTTCCTTAAGAATCTTAAGAGCAGAATCTCAAGAAAAGCAGTTTGGAAATGTGTGTACGCCGGTGGCACGGCCGTGCGAGGAGGCGGTGCCGGTGGCCGTGCCAGTTGTCCCACAAAGCCAGGCGGTTTGCACAGGGGCTGCAGTTTATTCACGCCCAGGCTTTTCCCTGTGCAGGGGTGATGATGATGATGAGGGCTCCCACCTAAGGACTGTAGGTGGGTGTGAGATGTGATTGTGTTGTATCTCAGCAACTGGAGATAAAGGTGGTGGTGATGGTGGTACTGGAGCTCGCTTGAATAGAAATAAACTTCATAACTGATTAAAACAAGGCCAAAAGCAAAGAGCCAAGTGACGGCATCACTGGTTAAGCAAGACTGTCTGACAGGAATGAAAAATGACAGCACAATGAATGTTGTTTTGCACGTGTGTGATGTTTACAAATGTATATTAATCACCTTCAGCATCCAGCAAGAAGTTTTATTTTAATTTTTTTGCATGTGTTTTTATGTAAAAGGCTGTGAAATGGAATGTTCAGAACTTGCCCAAAACATCTGGAGGCCGCAAAAAGGAAAAATAGCCCAGCTCCTCGTCTGGATGAGCACAACATTTAAAGTGAGACATTGTAAGTGAAAGGTTGGGCCCTGAGAGGCACCCTCAGCCTGGGGATCGTCAGGCTTTGGCCACAGCGGCCAGAGTGCTTTCCAGCTGCATGAATGCTCTTCCTTGAAGCCACTCAAACAGTACATTTTAGACTGTTCAGTCTCAAATTTCACATTGTTTCACAAGATAAACATGGCAAAAAGTTAACCCTTCCTTAAAAAGCAGCTTAAAAAGTAGAAGGGAAGCGAAACTGCTTATTCTAAAGATGTCGTAACTGCTTATTATCTGGATCAAGCAGAGGTTCCTTTTACTCCATTTGATGCCTGGTCCTCGTAGATGACATTCTCCTCTGATAAAGAGAGGCTGGCCTGGAGTGCAAAATCTGCACCCAGCTTTGTGTCTGAAAGGGGTGGTGGCAGGACCCCAATTGAACAGAAACAGGAGCAACCGTGCTCTCGGAGAGGAAGCTCATTCAAGTTTTGATTAGGAGCAGATAAAGATGCTCCTTCAAGGAGATGAAATATTAGGAATATCAGGGGCTTTTCTGGTTTGCTGTATATTATAACCACAGTCTAAACTATCAATTAGTATCCCATTGTAAAAGCCAATGCTTGTTTTCCACGGTAATAGCTCCATTCACGAGCAGCACTGTGGATGTCAGAATATCCCCCTTGGGAGCTGCGTGTTCTTACTACAGCTATTTTGTTTAAGCAATAACTTCCAGGCATATTGGAGATAGGAGGTAGCAGCCGTGTATTGCATGCTGAGTATATGGAGAGGACATGCACCAAGATGTTTATTCAGAGCACTGCGGGGCCCTTTTCCTGCTGAGGTTTACGTTGTGCCTAGCAGAGGTGTTAGAGCTGAGTTTTTACGGAAAAGGTCGTCTTGTGAAAGAGTTAATAACAATAAACCTACGTGGCAGTGCTGCAGAATTTCCACGGCATGGAGCTTTGTAAAAATACAGGATTGGGTGTATGCTACAAAGGAAATAATGCCTTTAATTAATTAATCTGCTGTCTTGGCTGCATTGCTTTCTAATGGCTGTAGGTCTGCATATTCTGTGAGTAAACGGGTTGTCCAGATGGTGCTTAAATAATACTTTGAAACTAATTTTCATGAGAATGTCTGTAAAGTAGTCACCCAAGGAGAGGCTATTCTAAAATTAAGTCGTATAGTTTGTTTGCTGCAGGGTCCTCATAGCTTGAGTTAGTCCAGAACTGAAAAGCGAGCGAGGAGGAAGGGATTGAGTCACAGCTGAACTCCAGCACTGGATGCTCTGGTTTTCAGATCCAGTGTTTATTTGTAGTGGTTTCCCTTACTGCCAAGCTGACAAGGAGTAGGTCATAGCCCTTCTTAAAGCGCTTAGTGCTGTACACACAGTGACTGTTCTGAGCAATCAAAATGACAGATCATTTACGTACATGTTAATTTGGATACCTCTGGGGAAGGTTTTGACATCATCTCACCACGCGGGTACAATATTCTTTCTTGATGTCACTTTTAAAGAGGAATGAAAGCAGCTTTCAGTTCTGAATTGAATGCAACCTCTATCTTTCATTCCTTGAAAAGGCCTTAACCCCGAGACCTAAAAACCTGGATCTGGGTACAAGTGATGCCCGTGGCCTTGTTCGTAGCATGGTTATGCCATGAGTAGCCCAACTGTGACTAATGGCAGAAATCCCCAGGCTGTAAATTCCCACCCCACGGGAAGGGATTATAGTCTAGCCCTTCGTGATTAAACGGTCTTGTCGGAGGGCACAACCTTTCGGACAGTGCAGTGCCTGGCAGCAAAGCTGGCTAATGCAGGTAATAGTTCTGCACTTTGCTTTTGTCACTGTGCGTGCTTTGAGCAGAAACATCACGGTTCTGGGTTAGCCCACACGTAGTAAGGTTTTATTGAATTGTTCAGTGTTGAATAAAATCGGTGAATTTGAGTATGGAAGATGGTTATAATTTATACATATGAAGTAAGAAATGCAGGAAACAAATCAGTACTTGAGTTTCTTAGAAGACACCTGACAAATGTAGATGGAAGAGAACGCTTTCAGGTTAACACTTCTCTCTACAGCTTCGTATTCTTAGAAAGTGAGTAAGTACCACTGGGCAACGAAGTTGTTTAGTCTGGGGGGAGGTAAAAATGCTAATCCACGTATTTCTCTGTTGCTTTTGCCCGAATAAAGGTCTGCCTCCTCAGCGCTTTGTTTCCCCTCTCTTCATCTCTAGCTGATAGCTGTCTCCTGAGTGCTTTGTCTATTAACTCCGTGCATGCGATGCTTACGGAAATGTCATGGCTAATTGTAAGTGATAATGCCGTATGCATGAGAAATGAGAGTGCAGAGGGGTTTGCTTTAACCTATTTCAGCTGCACAGAACAGTAGCTGAAGATACAACCTAGATTTTTACGCATTTGAGCTAACATTAAAGGGCATTTTTGGGGGGTAGATAAATAAGTTTATCCATTTTTATTCTGTCCACAGTGGAGTTCTCGCAGACTGGGCCATATTTGATTATATCTTTGTGCAGTTTAGAACATCCCAATATTCAGTCTGGGAACAAACCTTTAGATACCAGAATGACAAAGAGTATTTTTCATGGGAAGGCAGGAACCTGGAGCCTGTGCTTAAGAATACTGTGCACACCTGTACTGTTCAGCTCAGTTGTTTAAAGCAGCAGGATCAAGTCCTGATTCTGATGAGCTTAATAGGAGTCTTTTGCAAAAAAAAAATCCAATTTGAGAATTTCACCTTCGTCGGTTTTTCAGAGGCTTACCATGGCAGTGTCTGATCAGCTATTGCTCTTAACAGCTATCGTAGCACCTCTCCTGTCCTGAAAGGTCCTGAAAGGCTGGAATAACCCCCGAGTGTTTGCCTGTCCAGACAGAACAGCTGAGAGTCGTGCTGTTTCCTGTTCCAGTTAGTAGCAGTGGTTAACCTACTGGTTTTAGTACAGAAGAGTATGGCTTTCCTTTGGAGTGGGAGCGTAGGCGTAAGCCTCTGACGCTTCATTCATAAACTTAAGCAGAGATGTAAGTAACTCATCTAGCAGACACTGGATGGAGCCCTATTCTCTGAGGATACCCATTTCAGCTCTCTCCAACAGGGAAGCACAGATCAGGGATGAAAAGCTGCCCTATGATGAATCCTTCAAGGCTTTTTCTCCAGGCATGTTGAATCTAAAAATAGCCTGTGGAGCAGCAGATATGTCTCCATGTCCAAGGCAGATAGTTTATGCCCACCACAGGAAGGACAGGGCCTTCCTTTGGGGCCTGTCTGGTAAAGGCAGAGTCTGGGGCTGGGGAAGATGCCTGCAATAAAAGGGATCAACAGAAATAAGCTAATTCCCCAAACCAGTCAATCTGGGTTTGATTGCTGAGTTCCTCCAAAGCCGAATGCGTAGGGAGGTGGACCGTGAGCCAGCAGCTGAGGCCCCCAGGCACAATGACAACATGTTTTGGAAAGTTCTGGATGAAGCCTTTTGTTTCTTTATTACTCTGTGGTCGTGTGTATGCCTGAGCTGGAAATGCAGCTTTTCTTCACACTTGTCTATTTATAAATGTATATATTTTTTTAATCAAAATTATAGAGTAACTTTGCCAGGAGTTCCTACACAGAAATAAAGTCAGGACAAAGCCCTTTAAAACTACAGACTTTTTCAGGCCTTTCATTAGTGTATTGAAGATTGAATTCTTAGAAAGCAAAATGTAGCATTTGAAGCATAATGGTAGTGTTCCCTGGTTATTTGTTGTTGGGGTTTTTTAAGTGTAACAGAGTTTTGAGTATTGTAAATTCCCTCTTCTCTTCCTCCGCTTCCCCTGGGCAGGCAGCAGTAGGATCTGGCTGAGTGAGGTAAGACTGGATTAGCCAGGCAGCAGACCAGGGCTTTAGCTCGTGCTCCCCTTCCTTAGCTAAAGGCGATTAAACTGCTTCCCCTGGCTGGGTCGCTTTCATTGGCTTGAGAACTGGTAGATTGTTTTCTTTAGGCCCTGATAACTTTAAAAGTAGCCTGATGTGTTTAGTGCTTGTTTCGCTGACAGATTGGCTGAAGGGCTTGTGCTCACCGATTGCTTACATTTTTAATGTGTTCAGAGGCTTGCTGTGTAACCTCTTGGTCGTATTAATCTCTGCTTTTATTGTAGCTGAAACTCTGCCAGACAGTTTTTATTGAACGCTGCCCTTTTATTACCTGGAGAGGCATTCAGATTTTCTTTAAGGCTGTGTTGCAGATTCAAGAGATGGCACATACATATGGAGTATCATGGGCTGGGTCCCATCCTACAGCTAGAGCCAGGGATGTCTGTGAGTTGTTTCCCAAAGCATTTGAAGAAGGGGAGTCTCTCCTTCTCTGGAACCATTCCCTCTTTAAGCACATAACCTCCTGGGGAGTCTAGAAGCAGCAGGTACGGACAGGAACATGTGCACAGCAGGGCTGAGGAGGTAGGGAGCAAGTGTAGATCTGCAGGAGAGCAGATCCCTGCTCGCCTGCCATCCCTCATCGTTCTCTGTCTCCCCGGAATCCCACTACCCCAGCACTCCCGACCCCTGCCATTGCAGGGTTGAAGCCAGGCTCACGAGACAGGGGTTCTCTGGGCATTACCTGTTGAAGGCCAAAATAAAGCTGATTGTAATAGGGGAGATGCTGCAGAGGTGAAGGGGAAGCCACAGAAGCAAGGAGGCAAGACCTCAGTGCTGATGGTCCTCCCCTTCCCTGGGTTCACAGCCAGTTTGCCTTCACAGAGGCATCTTTGCCTCTTGCCTGCTTGGCTTTGATCCCGACCTCACGCTCTGCACATCTCCGCGACCTAACAGCATTGTGAAAAGTGCAGTTACATGCCCACGTAAGCCCTGAACTCCCGTCCCAGTTCCTAGTGAGCTCTGGGAGGGTTCCCTTGTATACAGGCTTTAAAAGCAAGCTCACATATTTACTCTGTCCTCTCCAAGCGTGGGGAAGTGTTCTGTGATGGTGGCACATGAAGGAAAGAGGCACAGAAGAGCACAAAAGCCGTTACGAGTTTCTGAGCGCTGAAAACCGTTACTTATCTCTTCAGGGTCTCCCTCCTCCTCATTTTCTGTGCCTTGCAGAATTTATTTTCACCCCCTTTGTAGCAAGTACAGCTTGCGAGCAGTGTCCTTATGAAGCCCAGATATAAAAGCAGTTTAGAAAACGTTTTTTACTTAGTTTAAATACTTGTAGAGATATTTTTTTTTTAAAGTTGTTTATTTAGGATGCAAGTAAAAATTAAAGAAGTGAGAAGAAACTGTCATTTTAGATTCTTGCTCCCATCAGATAATGTGTAGAGCCATAGAAATTGGTGGTTGTATGCGTGAGGCTGTTAATAACCATTCAAATGAACAAGTAACCAGGCCAGCTTTTTCCCTCCCTGGAAAGGATTACCACTGACCAACAAGTACTGCAGAGGAACCCTTTGTGAATTAGTTCTTCATTTTCAAGGGCAATGTTGTTTCCATTAGAACCATATTGAATAGTAATGTGAAAGCGATCCCAGGTTCCTCACTGTTCCTATGGCTTTATGCTCGATCACCAGCTAAGTTTGTTTTGTTAAGATTTCTTTACTGTCCTAGGCTGTTTCAAGCACAATCGGACAAGACAGTATTTCAGCTTATCTTTCAACACATCTTCCTCTCACGAGACAAACTGAGTATATACTGCAGTGGTACTTGCACAGTGGGACTGCCAGCTCCAGTTGAACATAACTGCTATGTGAGCTGTTGAGGAGAGTCTGCAGTAATCCAGCCTACAGTTCTGCTGTGTGCCAGGTACTAATGCCAGGTGTAAAAACCACATCAATAACCTCCCTGTTCGCCTCAGAAAACGAAGTGAAAGGAGCCATCAGTAAGCAGTGGAGGGGACAGGGATACTGCCTGCAAGGGGTTGTCTCGGTCTGTGTCCAGGCCTGGGGCAGGGGTTGGTGGGTGAGTGCCCCCCGGCAGGGGTGAGCAGGGGCTGGGTCACCAGGGGTGAGCAGGGGCTGGGTCACACGCTGCTCTCGCTCCGCGTGGCAGTCCCGTGGAGTTCAGCTCGTTGTCTGTACGGGTTGGTATGTGCTGCGGCATCTGAAAAGCAGCTCGGAAATATCACGCCTCAAATTCCTACTGGCTGCATGGGACCTGCCACGATGCAGCTCAGCTGTTCATCTCCCACCTCAGGAACACAGTCGGGTATCTCTGGCAGTCTCTTCAAACTAATTTCTTTATTAGCCTAAGCACCTTCAAATAATTAGATATAAAATCTATTCCTAGCAATTCCATATGCGGTGATGCAGCCTGAGTTTGGAAAACATATGGACATCACAAACCCTAATGAGCAGGCATTGAAAGGAGAAGGAAAAGATGGTTTCTTTTATTCTGTAATCACGAGGTGAATGTTAATAAGAATAGTTCCCATTTCAGCTAGTCTCCATCAGGATTCAGAGAAACAAAAAGTGGTCACATTTCAATCCATTCCCAGCTGGACACCAGCACAGCCAGTCCAGGCCAATACACCATCAGGGAGCTTGCTCTTCTGGGCAGGAGGTCGAAGGAAATACAGATCATCCGTGATCAGATTGCCCTTTGCTCCTTTCAGTGCATTTCCTGAGGTGGGTGAGTGTGGCTGTGGTCTGCGTTGGGACCCTGGGGTGGGTGAGTGTGGCTGTGGTCTGCGTTGGGACCCTGGGTGAGTGTGGCTGTGGTCTGCGTTGGGACGTTGCTCTCTCTCCTAAGCTCTTCACAGGGATCTTTTATCACAGTCCAAATCTGCCAAGCAAAGGCTGTGTGCTGAGCTCTCTGACACAGGGGTAGTTGTGATCTGAGTGATCTGCCTGCAGGGCATCTTTTCTGGTTTTAATTGATAACTCACTGCAAGAAAAGTGCCTGCCTGTGGGACAGCAAGGTAGAAGAGTGCTGCTTAAGTCAGCTGCAGGGCACTGGAGTGAAATCATCTCTGACTAACTGGGAAGCAGGAGGAAGGGGAGAATGTGACTGCCCTCTGAGAGCCCCCAGACTCAGACAGGCTCTTTGATCAGCACCTGGCTCAAGTCTTGGCTTGTTCTCCATTTCTGTTCTAATTCTTTCTTGTATTTTTAATCAGCACGCCCTCCAAGCTTCCTTCTCCAGGAAGCACAGGAACCAGTGCTTCCCTTTTTTCACTCTGCTGTCCTGGTATTTCATAGGAGTAAGGTTGCTGGGGAAAGCCGTCATGAGGTTTCTTGTTTACGGACACTTGGGGCTTTTGTACTTGACAGCTCTGTCCAGACCTGTCATTCTAATCTCTGAAATAGTGGGTCGCTATTTCCTAGCAGTTAGTTGCTGTTAACAGGGGTATTACGATACCAGCACTTGAAGAAACAGTGTCTTCGTAAGAAGCATCCTTCAGGAGTGTCCGTTCTTGGCTTCAGTGAGCTTCTGAATTACAGGCTGATGTAAAAGTCTTTCTTTTACAGATTCTGATTGTCTGTATTTTTATTTTCTGCCTCTGATTTCAAGTCTGCTTCACCTCACAGCGATTTTATTTTTTTCTTTAAAAAAAAGCAATGCTTCCTATTAACTAATTACATATTTGCTTTTACGTCTCTCTCGTCTGTGCTCAGGAATATCAAATTCAACTAACGCTTATTAGTGAGTATTGCTACTGCCAGTACTTGCTACATAAGCAAATGAGTTCTAATTTGAGGAATAGAAATACTGGATGCAGACTCGGTAAAAGAGATGTTACTGTTGTTAAAGGAAACTGCTGTCCCCGTATACGGAAGGAATTCTGTCGAGTGGTTGCTGTTTGACCGACGACCTTTCTGATGCTTTGCATTTCGAGGTGATTCCCCACGTCCAGGGAGCAGTGAGGGCAATGTAAGTGTGGTGTTCAAGGAGCAGGCCAAGGACAGAAGCTCGTGATACGCTGTCTTACCTTCGGAGAGTAGCCAAACGGGATATTTAAAACATCTTTTTCTTTTGGGGACCGTGCAGTTAACAGACCAGTTACCACATCAGTAAGATTAGGGAATGTTTTTCAAGATTATCAGAAGAAAAAAGAGCTAAATAAAACTGTCGGTGAATTTAAAGGAAAGGCAAGGTGTGCCAGCAGGAGCAGGGACTGAGCACGGATCTCAGTCTTCCATCTGGACATGCAGAATCCAGAAGGGATCGCAGCCCTGTCAGAAGAGGGCTAGTGTAAAACAGCTTGACTCTTAGACATCAATTCAAGTTCAGCACAGTGCAATTGTTGATCAAATACACATTTTCCAGTGAAGCCATCTGCAACGTGATTTGCGTTTTGCCTGACCAGAATGTAATGAGAATGCACTAGTGTGTTGCTGTAAATGAGTTTCTGTGCTATTGTTGACAACTTAAGTGATTCTTTTCATAAAAATCAGAAAATAATCCTAGTGCTGCCCCTGTAGAAAGAGGGACTATTCAGAGAAGGTTGAAGGGCCTTCGGGATCTCTGCTCCGAAGGGCCGGTGACCGCCCGACACCGCTCGTCCCCAACAGCCTGCGAGCCGTGGAAGGGCCGTTCTGCAGGTCACGGGAGGAAGGGCAGACACTGCACTCCCAGACCCCACCTGGTTGGCCTCTTTAGGGAATATCTTGCAAACCTGAAAAGCGTGGCCATTCCCGGGCTGCCTTCAGCACTTGCAGATTCAAGTCAGTGTCTGAGGCCGTCTTTGCGGTTCTGAATTGAACAGCTGCACTGTTATTAGAAGATTCATAAAACCTACAAAAGACCTCATGAATTTCTAAAGACTCTGAAATGAAGAGTGTGCAGAATAACATCTGCTCATGTTTCCTAAGGTCTATTGTGGCATCTGCCCTGACAAAGAATCCTAAAGAATGCACATGGTTTATATGTTTTCTAAACACTTCATGAGACATCTTTTTTAACAGCTCATTTGAATAGCCAGGAATATCCTTTCACACGAATTCCCTCTGCAATCAAGCAGGAATTAAGAGGAAAATCTGTTCTTGTTTTAATATTTGAAAAAGAAATCTGCTGAAAATCAAACAATTACAGTTGCCGGAGGCATTGATGAAAACGGTTGGGAACCGAGCGATTAGTCCCTTTCTGTGCTTTCCTCTCTGCTGCTACATGAAGCTTTTCTAAGTTTGCTCCCACCAGTGCCTGGGGGAGGGGGCAGACCCTGAATTTTCAATGCCTGTAAAAATCTTACAGGACTTAATAGTACTGAAATGTTTGGATTAGGTTAACGGGAGTGTTAGCGAAGAGGTTACAGGGAAATGAATCACCTCCTTCTTTCCTCTTCAGAATACTCCAAACAGTCATAGAGACAATAATGATAATATGGAAAGTAAAATTAACTCCCCATTACCAATTCAGCTTCTGAACAAGCTTTAGTTCTTCATCCTTCTCCATGTGTTAGCAAGGTCGAAAGGTTATTTTGCAAGATGGAAGATTTTCCCTGAAGAAGCTTGGAAAGATCAGCTTTATAAAATCACCGAGCTGCATGGGGATTGTGCAGTCAGAGTCCTACCACGGCTGGCAGAAGCACGCTGCAGCACATCTGTTTATAGAGAAACATCCCCCTGAACGACCGCACGGGCTGGAGGACGCTCGCGGCGTTGGTTCTGTAGGCGAGCGCTCCGCTGTCCCGGGCTGCGGTTTCTCGTGGGACGTTCCTGTTTTCCTCCCTAGCCCGGTTCCCACCTGACTTAGCTGCGGCTGAATCAGAGCAGTGCAGTTGGGGTCAGGCCCTGCGGATGCTTTTGTTACGTTGTGTTTGCTTTCTCCATTCCATCACTATGGTTAATGAGTAAAGGAAGGCTTCATTTAATGTTAAATCTTGTGATCATGTTGGTATAAAACATTCGAAAGAGACAATGTTAAGAAAACAGAACATTTGAATTTTTCTACCTAGGTAGCTCTGGCTTCTTTCACTCTTACCCTGCGAGTGTGCTGGGTACACTTGCCAAGGTACTGGGAGTTCCCTCTTGATTGAGACTTTCTATTTGCATCCAGACCTTTTCTCCTCTGTCTCTCTCTTCAAACTCAAGCCAGTGCTTTTTAAAAGAAATTCAAACTTGTTTGACATAATTTATATTGATTACTGTAGGCAACAGTGCCGACAATGAGTGTGTGTCTTGGCTGTACCGCTTCCCAGACCCTTCTGCACGCACCTGGCTCAGCAGATCAGGACGGTGGGGATCTGCACCTCCACTCTACCCCAGCTAGGCTGGGATGCCAAGCGTGGCACACTGCCTGCCCCTCAACATCAGCTGCCTGAAAGGAGCAATGTGCTCTCTTCGTGTTAAGTCGGGGGACGTTCCTCTTGGAACCATGAGCGGTGGGTACTGGGGTGTAAGAAATTCAGCTTGTACTTAGGAGCTGCAGTCCCAGTCGGTACACAGTGTCCCGGTGTCTAGCAGTGCTGCTTGTGAGCTGAAGCTCTCTGACTACCTACTGCTGCCAGGACTTTGTGAAAGAGCCAAGAGTCATTTTTGCTCCTGCCTGATGCTGGAGCAGAGCAGGGAGCCCACCGCACCGCGGGGCTGTGGTGCCGTGGTGGGGAGTGTCGTCATTCCTCACACTATTCCACGTGGATTAGGCTGGAATAGGATAAAACTTCAAGCATGATAAACAGAGTGATAATTTTAATGCAGTCCAGATTAATAGTGTTATTTTAATGTTCTTTTCTGAATGTGCATAAATATTATTTCAATATCATCTCTAAGTTTCGCAACAGGCCTTTTTGTCACTTTGTATAATTGGTAATTGAAAAATCTTTCCCATCTGTTTATAATAAAAAGCATCTGCTCAACATCTGCCAGAAAAAAAACAAGAAGTCTTTGGTGGGAAAGAATCTGTGGATTAGGGAAAATGGCCTCAGTTCTGAGGCCAGAAATCGGGGCGTGAACCTGCATAATCTGCATTTTCAGAAGAATGGGCTTCCAGCCAGAGGTGGTTACCTGGGGGAAGTGGAAGGGCTGCGGAGCTCCACCGCAGTCTGGGCACACAAAATCCTCCTTTCCAGCCCTTGTCTCACTCTCCCTCCATTTAGTTTATTATTGTAGCGACATTAACGACAATCGCTCGTTCTCCCTGGAGTGGCAGCACCTCAGATACCGACCTGTGTTTTAGACCCCAGTTATTTGTGATGATATGCCAACTCCAGTATGCTAACGTCTCTGCCTTCTACCTTAACCGAAGCCTGTAAGATCCTGGGTCCCTTTGCAGGGTGAGCAGCTACATCCATAATCATTCTTTTTCTCTTTCCACTATGAGAAGAGGTTAGTTCATACTCCTCTGAATTCTTTATAGCACTGTAAAAACACCACTGCTATAATCTGACCTCTATTCCATTCTCCTTGACTTTTTTACCCCTTCTGCAGTGAGAATTATGTAATTTGTTTGCTGATTGTATGTGAAAGGTTTTTCCTGTTGATATAATCCTGGTCTGTAACAGAATCAGAGAACATCTCCCTTAAACCAGCAGAGTTACCGTGGACCGTATACATGAGCCACTTCCTCTGAGAGCGACAGGAGGTTTGGGCTGAACTGCAGAGGGTGGTGTTTGTAAAGAAAGCAGGTCTGTTGCTGTTTCTGTTTTCCAGAGTCCTTTACCTTAAGGGCAGTAGAAATCCAAATTGGGAACCTGTACCCGTGTCCCGTGTGCCTTGCAGAGCCCCTGCCCCTGTCTGCCAGAGCAGCACTGGCCAGCAGCTCACTCAGCTCTCCTGCAGGGCTTCTGCTCCCTCCCACCCATCCCCGGCCACGTGGGCATCTCCCCTTTTTCCCCCGCCGTCCCTGGGCCCGGCGCGACCCTGCAAGACGTACTGCGGAAATACGCCTTTCCAAACAGGC
>JANHFX010013746.1:12582-39701 GCA_027560015.1 Chloroceryle amazona | reverse complement strand
AACCCCGGCCAAGTGGGCATCTCCCCTCTCACCCCCGACGTCCCGGGGCATGCACTGTCCCTGGAAGCTGCTCTGAGCAAATCCGCCTTTCCCAACAGGCAGCAGGAACGCACTGATGAGCAGCTTGGAGTAAGTAACTACAAACTCACGGTCCTCTGCTTCGGTGTCAGCAGCAGCGCTCTGAACGACTTGGTGGCGCTCACGTGAAAGCAGGAAAACTCCAGTCTGGGTGCTTACAAAACTAAGCTAATGCTGCTTGTTCCTGGATACCCCATAAAGCAGCGGAAGCTCTAACAAGGCAGCAGAGCTGGGCAGTATTTAAACACAGGCTCCAAACATGGCACTTAGGAAAAGATAAGGATTCTGATTAAAATTACATTTTTTTGCCTTTTTTTGTTTTTTAAATCTGATAAAGTCAATTTACATTTGATTTAGTCCTTTCGTAATATGGAATCTGCTATTCCATCTCCCATTGGCTCACATACATGAAAGACTTGGGGGACTAAATAAATCAATTATATATTCTATAACACGTTATTCCTCTGATAGCTTTTCAGAGAAGAATTAGGAAGCTTGCATATTAAGCACCTGCAATCTGTGATAATGATAAGGTCGGCTTCAAGGAGAAAGCTGGATCTGTACTTGGAAGTCTGCAACCCATGAAGTTCATACAAAGTTTCAGTCTGATGTAGAAAGATCTCTTCAAAATGAACTCAGCAGAAGATTTCATTTTTCCAGGTGAAAAATAGCCAAAAAGAAAACTTTAACGTTTCTCATGCTCTTGAGCAGTGTCGTGGTAGTAGAAGACATAATGAGATTGAGGAGTCTGGAGCACATCCCATATGAAAAGGGTTCTTCCTTTTGTGCAGCAAATTAAACAGATGTTGCAGGATTATGGTATTTTATATTTTTCCTGTTACTAGACTCTGTGAATTTGATACGGTTTTCATCAAAGAACAGTCTATTGCATATTAATTATCTCTCTTTAAAATGCATTATTATGCATTGCTATTATTATAATGTAGGTGCAGAACTGTACAGATCCCGGGATGGGTTTGGCACAGATCCGGCAGTGCTGGAGCTGGCGAGGCAGCCAGCAGCCAGCATCGCTGAGCCCCCAGGACTGCAGCCTCAGCTGGGGAGTGTGTGGAGGCTGCTGGCCGCCTCCTGCCTGCTGCTGGCCGCCTCCTGCCTGCCCCTGCCCAGCTCTCCTGGCTCCACTGGGTGCCTCACAGGGCGTGGGGAGCAGGTGGGGAGCGGCGGCAAAGGGGAGTCCTCAGTCTCTGCTGCCTCCTCAAGGCATCTTTCTGCTCATGTTGTTCTGCCTCAGCTGGGGCCAAGAGCCTGACCCTGACCTGTCAGATCTGGCATGAATTGCCCTTGGAGGCATTAACTCCATCATCAATTATTCTGTAGTTCTCTTTAATAATTTTACAGTACTACTGGATGTTGTTTGCAGTTCTGCGTGGTGTTTCCATGAAAACAGAACTTTCTAAGACAGTTTTTTTTAACCCAAAGGATGACTAGTCCGTAACAAAAAGTTTATACAGCTTTGCATCACTGTTCTCTCATCTTCTCTTTGATGCTGATACTGGCTGGGTGTTATGTGTGTAGGACAAGAGTTGCAGTAATAAGCTGTTTTCTTCAGCCATCCTTTCCTCTGGTGCACGCGAGAGCTCTGTACTGGTTTGTGCCCTCAAAGGTTATTAAATCCTGCCTACCTCTCTGTTTCTCTTCACCCCTCTGCTACATCCACAAATGCTTTTGTTAAGCTGAAATCAGTGCCGTAAGGCAGCACGTGTGTCTGCACCTCTCCACTCATTCACATTCTCCTTTGAGCCACCCGGTAGAAAATACCTTCAGCTTTAAGAAACAGGAGTCTTTTCTGCTGGCTTAACTGATTGACAAAGTTGTGCCTTTAATCCCTTAATCAGTGTTGAAGCCAAATCCCCATCAGCTTTAGTGGAGGGAAAGCTTGGGTGGCTGGAGTTCATGAGAAGGCTGCCCTGGGGCGTCACAGGCAGCGCCTGGCAGGGGCCTGGTGCAGGCAGGCAAAGAGCGGCCGGTCCATGGGGAGCCAGCCAGAGACAGCCCCAGGTCGTTACTGTTCGCAAGAGGTGGAGACGGTGACGCGTGAGGTGCAAGAACGTCCTTTGAATGGTGTTTGTTGACATAGTTTCTTCTTTTGATTGTATATATATTGAACTGCTCAAGTTCAATTACTGAAAAGTAATTATCAAGCAATTACAGCGACCTAATTTGCCCTTCCGAAATTTGGTTGTATGTTTTGTGTCATCCTGTCACTCAGTGAAATCATGATTAGGTTTCACCGCAGCATAAATGTTAGTGAAATGTGCTGTCCAAGTCAATCAGCATTATGAAGAAATTAATCAAGTCCAGTTCCTCGTCCTAATGAACTTCATTAGCTTCTGGCTCTTCTCTCTGGTCTGTACTGGTCAGGCAGAGAGTAGCTTCAGCAGCAGTTCTGTGACCTCCTCTGGTGGCTTTCCCCATGTGAAGGCGGCACGAACTGTACCTTTTTGGTTTCTGGACTGGTGCCTTTTAAGACGGCCATGATTTGCTGCCCCAGTCATCGGGGTACCAGGGACTCGGGAGTGTTAGAGCTGGAGACGCAAACCCAACGCTATGCTCAGGATGGAAGTGCTACAGATTTGGGAATCCTACCCTTTGTGATTCAGTTAGAGTCCATATTACATGATACTGGTCTTGGGTGTAAAGCTGTAGGATAAATTATTATTTGTATTATATTTTTAATCAAATTATTATTTGCTAAAAGACAATATAAGAAAAGGTTAAGTGCTCAGATGAGTTTGCTGATCATTCCCAGCTTTCATTCTTCCTGTTGTAGTTCTTGTAACACTGTAGTACCTCTGGTTCTGGTGTTAATTACTGAGCTGTTCCTCCAACAATCCAGGCGAGTGTGAAGACAATCTTTTGTTTAGAATATGCTTTCTTTAGGTGATGACTCCGCACCTTGCAGTTAAGCATGCAGTGAATGGTGCTGTAGCATCCCTAACGCGGCCTCCTGTGTGAGACAGGAGAGGTTTAGTCTCTATTGCTCGTTAGCATATGATTAGTATCAAGTTTTGTTTATGGATGTTTCTTGTTATAGCTTTTCTTTCCAAGATACCATTCGTCTTCACTGAAAGGCAGTGTAATTTTTCTGACTGAACCTTGCCTTTTCATCAATGATTCCCCTGATGATTCCCCTGATGATATGGGGAAAAAGATATTTCAGTTCCATCTGATGACAGCATTCCCTTACCTGCGATGGTGAATGGTTGAGATCCTGACCTGGTCTAAAATCTGCTGAAATCAGTGAGCATCTTCTGTTCGCTTTTGTTGCCTCTGGATCAGGCTGGGAGAGCGTGATCCTGTCTGCTGGGGTCAGTGGGAATGGTGTCTGACTCCTCTGAACACTGATGACATGTAATGAGAGCATTTCAGCAGTATTTGGCTGTTTCTCTGGTACTCGCAGAATCTTTGTTTCCTAGGTACATGAAGTTACAGGTGGAGAAATGAGAAGTCTTGATAGCCTTCTGGAAATTCAGTGACCTTCTCTCTGTACCCTGTTTATCTTTCCTGTATGGCCATCATGGCAACAATCATTATCATTATTGCAGGTACTGTTGCGATAAAGCCTGGTGCATCATTGAGCAAACTGAAAACACGCAGCTCTGTCCAAATGCAGTGTAATAAAAAGTGGGGGAGTGGAGCTGCTGGCAGTGCATTTCATCATGCTGTTTAGTTTAATGTCAACCCAGCAGCCCTCCCGTCTTAAGAGGTGCATCACCCCCTGGACAGGCTTGTTTGTGTAGTCATTCTAAAGCAGTTCCGTTATCTGCAGGCACTGATATTTCAGAGCATTGCTGCTCAACTGTGCAATGGCTCCATCACTCCCCGGGACTGGAGTCTGACCATGTTACTGTGCTAGCTGCACATCCCCTTGCTCCGTCCCCTGGGACATTCAGGCCCCACTGAGGAGTCACTTCACAATATTTAGTTAGTTTGTGTCTAGGGATTAATATGAACTCGATGACAAATCCATTTTCTTCCTTTTGCTCTCCTGTTCTGCAGGAACCATCTCCTTGCCCTGTGTAATGTGTTTATAGCTGTATGGCTGTGGCGCCTCTTCTGCCACGGGGTCACCCATGTTACACCCCCGTGTCAGATCTCTGCAGACAGCGTAACTGATACAGAGAGACGCCTGTGCTTGATTTACTGCCCTGCTGTAAATGGGAGTACGGTGGCTCTCCAAGTTACAAAGAGCCAAAGTGCAGCCCGTGTCTCTCTGCTCCACTTTCTCATTGCTCTGCATTTCTACAAGAAACAAAGTGCTCCATCTGCTTTTCAGCTTTGTTTGTGTGATCTCATGATCATTAGTCCCCTGGGAGAGAGCACAGACCAAGAGCTCACGTGATCCTTACTGGCAGAGACAGTACATGAGAAACGCTTCTGCCTATCTCACGTTTCTGGGTTTCTGTTAGAAAAACAGAGCCACACAACCCAGATTTTCTCTCTCTTGGCCCATATTCACTACGCTGAAGACAGACTATATGTTTGCATACAGAGCACAGCACATATGCTTTACTGTAGTCAGTCGCGTATTGTAAGGCTATTTTTTTTCTGTTCCTGTTTAATTTTGGGTTGTCAAAGAAATAGTGCTAGGCACTGTGCGCAGATTGATGTCATGAGCCACTCTGTTAACAGCATTTTATGGCAAATGACTTCAGGGTACGTGGTTCTGTTCTGCCCTTTTCTGTGAGGACAGACGACCCTTTTCATATGCACATGCCTGTAGCCTCGTGATGGAGGAGTCAAAAGGTTTGGAGCTCCAACAGCAGTCTGGACAAGCGAGCAAAAGAGCATTGTCCAAGCAGGAGTGTGGAGGTTGCTCTCCAGGAGAGAGTAAGAGAGACATGCACCCACTGCAGCCGTTGATGGGGAGGCTGAGGGGCCCCACCAGAGGCAGGAATGTCCTGTCGACCATGTCCTGGAGCACCCAGCAGAGCAGTGGGCAAAGCGAGCAGGTGGCCGTCGGGAGGGCCCTCTGCTGCTGCTGAACTGCTCCTGGTGCCACGGCAGCAACAGGGCAACCCGTGGACAGC
Organism: Chloroceryle amazona; assembly: GCA_027560015.1. NCBI lineage: Eukaryota > Metazoa > Chordata > Aves > Coraciiformes > Cerylidae > Chloroceryle > Chloroceryle amazona. The sequence goes on along the minus strand of JANHFX010013746.1, from coordinate 34,572 downwards.
TCCCCTGGCAGCTCTGCTGTTGCCATTTTTTTCGTGTCGAATCCATCAGCTCCTGGGTTGCTGGCTCTTGCCGTTGCTGCCAGCGATGCCCGCAGCCGTTTGTGCGCCGATCGCCCAGGAACTCGGTTTAACTCTGCCTTCCCACCTCTCTCTAGCTGGCTACAGCCCCGGCCCTTTCTCCTCATCCTTAGTGCTTGGCATTGGATGTGCACTTGGAAGATCACCCCAGGCCCTCAAGTCTCAAGCCCCTGAGCCGTTCAGGGACAGGTCTGCATTTCTCCAGATGATGTCATTTATTCTGCTCTGATGAGGGGAATTCCCCAGCATTCCTCAGGATGTCCGGTACCAGCTTCACCTGGACAGCAGGGAAGGTGTCTCATCCTGCTTCCTTTATACACACACCAGATTCTTCAGAGCACATCACATATTACCGTGGAGACATCAGTCAGACTTAATAGAACAATGGCTTTGATGGGGCATTTAAAAATACACGGCTGTTTCTAATGAGATCTGGTGCCCTGGAGTTAGAGGAGGGTACAGTGTGATTCTGCAATATTGCCCCGGCCTCGGGGGATCTGTTTTGTAGTTTAAAGAAGCAAATGGTGTTACACATTCCCGAATTATTTAATGAAGAGCATGACAAAGTGGTCCCTGTGAGAGCTGCTTCTTCCCCAGGGGTCCATTCCTGCTCAGGTAGCTAATCCCAGCTCTCCCACGAGGGACAGAATGGGCTCTGGGCTCCAGCTTCTTCTGCCTGTGGGCTTTGATTACAGTCCACTGGGACTTTGTTTCTTGAATGATGTGTAGGCGGGTTCAGTTTGAAAGTAGTAACATTTTCCAGGTTTCCCGTTTCCAGTTCTTTTCCACACTTTTTCTGTCGGGATGCATCACCTCAGTTAGTGGCAGTAGCTCTTTGGTTTGCACATCATGCGTCACGGTTCACTGCGCTACCGCAGTCCAGGGCTGATGGAGAAGAAGGCGGTTGCATTTTGTTGTGTGTTAGTTACAGTTCTCATAGTTACTTTGAATAGCTTCATCCTAGAGTTTTTATTTTTGAAGGCCAAGATCAATTTGTTAATATTTATTATTTAGTCAAAGGATTCAGAAGAGCACTGACCTTTCCTTTTATGTAAGGAATCTTCAGTATAAGTGCAAAGATAAAACCTGCTGAACAAAACTGAAATAAAATGCGTTTTAAAGATTCTATGTTGCATTGTTGCCGTATGGTCCGTACCTGGCACCTGGCTTTAGCCCCCGGCTGATTTCTGACTGCTGTAGTAAGCAGCAGGACGTGGACAGCATGACCTGGACAGCATGACCTGGACCAGCTGGTCTCCAAGGTGTTAACTCCCTGGGCACTTAACTCGTGAGGCTTTCTTCTGAAAGGGCGGGATTAGTGTAAGGCAGTTGCCATGTTTAGGTAAGGTATGTTTGCAGTTACAGATGTGAAGAACGCGGCCTGGCTGAGGTGCACTGCAGGGTAATCGTAAGGACGCGTGGGATGAGAGCTCTGTCGTCAGCTGAAGTCAACCTGCACATGTCTCAGGGGAAGATGAAGAGCACTTAAATATGCCAGCTGGAAAGCATTTGCTGGTTCCTTTTATTCTCCCTCTAACACTGAAAATCCCATAATGTGCATCTGTGTAGCTCTCAGTGTTCCAAGTAGTGGGAGGTTTGTGTGGCATTAGGCTGTGTTAAGCCATTTAGACAACCCTGATGTGTCAATAATCCCGCCCCTGAATTAAGGCTGAGCAGCATCTCCTGCTCAGCCTCTCGGGCCCTCTTGCCTACTCAATTCGATTTGCTTAGGGTTAGCAATGGCTTTATTAGGAAGGGAAATGCTTTTGAGAATATCACCTCCTGACCAAGGGTGGTAGAAGGCTGCTGAGGATTTATCCCACCCTCCAGACTCACGACAGCATCTCTGGATACTGCTTGGAACAGAAATCGCCATTAGAAGCACACAAAGGCACAACCGATGAATCCAGTTTATCTTAGAGGCTGGGCTGGAGCTGCTTTTCTCGTTCTGAATGCCCAAAGCCTTCCTTTGTGCAGGGCGGGAGCTTAGCTGAGGAGGAATTCATTCAGCTATCACTGGAGTTGCCCGAGGGCTCGGTGAAGCCGGTGTATTTTGCACCACGCTGAACCAAAGCAGTTTAAACCAGACGGCTACCCCGAGATAGGTGGGTCTGTGCTCCCCAGGCCCTCATCACTGAACAAGAGCTGCCCTTGCTTTGGATTCTGCAGGAATGCAGACGTGTATTTCAGTACAGTTTTGCTGACAGAACAAAGCTGGCCCCTCGGAGCTCAGCTCCAGATGTCAGCCCTGTTCTTGGCACGCCTGCTGCACAAGACAATCTTCACTTACCACTTCATCTCTGAAGGTCCCCTTCATGTGGAAGACATCTGCTTAATCAGCAGCAAAGTTTTGGCCATGTTTTGACATGAGAAAACTCTTTGTTTTCTTTAGAAGGTTCATCCAATCCCCAACTGTCTTCAACTGCTTGTGACAAAAATATGACAAAAAAAAATCTTTCCCACTTCTCTAGGGATGTCAGTGATACGGGGATGTAAGACATAACCTGTCTCTCCGGAGGAGGGAGAAGGTGAAGGCAGGGCAGGCCCTGAGCAGCTGCAACTGAAGGAGCCGATCTGCGCTTGCATGAACTGCCCGAACAGTAAATGAACTTCAAAACCCAGAGCACTGTTCATTTTTGTCTTCAAAGCTTTGGAAATCCATCTTGCTTTGTAATGATAGAGAGAAAATAACTCAAGCAAAAGGATGCTTATTTACAGAAATGTATAATAAATTGTGACTAAAAATACATTTAATCTCAGCTAAAAAATTGGACTGGCATATTCTGGGGTCTGCTTAATGACTGCGCGTGGAATGGTAAAGCATTCTTGATAGATCAAAAGAAAAGCCCTGTACAGTAGGTCCTTCATTTTGGTCCATTTGGGGAAATGTGTTCAGCAGTGACAATGAAAGGGCACCCACTGCTCTGGCTGATGAAAAGCAGGCCTAGATGGTTCAGATTAACATTCTAGTGCGACCAAAGAGGCTCAGCATGTCTGAGTAATTTACTGCAAATTGGCAGATGGCTGTAGTAAAAGGATTACCATGAATCAAGTTGGATGGCAAGTGTAACAAAGCAATAGCGAGTAAAAATAATATTGCTTTTCTCATTCCTGTTAAAAACTAAGGGAACACCAATAGCTCCAAGGCCTATTGAATGACAGCAGCTTTTGCTGCCAGCTAAGAGCTCACCCAGAGCTCCTCTTCACTTTCTCATATCCACCCTGACCTCCCAGCGCTCTGTCCCTGCTGCCTGCGCTTGCTCTGATTGCCTGGAAGTTTCTTCCTGCCAGGCTGGTCTGAGAGCATCTCGACTGCAGCCTAGTCACAGTTGCAGGCAGAATTGCCCTTCAGATGCCCCAGGAGAGTCATCCCAACATCCTTTGTTCTTCACACCATCACCCTGTAAATGGAACATGTCCGGCTCTCAGCCATTCTGGTGTCCAAACCTCTGTGTACATAGCACTGGGGCTTAGGGACCAGTCGTTGGTATCTGTGTTTGCTCTGGCACCTCTTCTTCGGCCCTTTCAACGTTCGTCCCATTTCACTTCTGTTACCAAGCAATGGCAGAGCCCACTCCAGAGGGACCTGAGACAGCCTGTGTTAAGTTTTAACGAGATGATCCCCTGGGTTGGCAAGAGAAGGCGTAACAGAAGGCACCTTTTCCTGTGCTGGCCCCGCAGGATACCCGGCCTCGAGGCCGGTCAGTGCGAGGAGCAGCTGGTGGTGAGGGAGGCACATCGGTGCCATTTCCATCTCCCCAGCGCCAGGCTGATCACGCTCAGTGCCTGAAGCTCTTTGCTTTTTATCCCTCTCCCAACTGCAAGAATTTCAGAGGCCGTATCTTCCTTGCTTGGGAGGATAAGGTTAGTGGTTGTAGCTGGGATGTGAATGGCAGTTGCTGGCTGCTCAACCTGGGCTGCTGCCAGGCCTGCTGAACGCAGCGTGGCAACCCGATGGGCACTGGCGGTGCGGCCGACAGCCCGTGGACGTCAGCTGTACGGCTGCCGGCCCGCTTGCTGCGGGGACACCCTCCGGAGCTGCACCGCACGCGCCCGTGTCGCGCTCTCCTAACACATCCTGCATCCCACCGGCACCGCAGCATTAATGGATGTCTTGTCTTCCTAATTAGCTTGACAGATTGTGAGGTCAGAGCGCTGGTAGGAATCTTGTGCCAGGTTAGTTGAGCTGTGTTATTTTGCTGTTGTATTTCTCATATGTTAGGGATTCCCAAGTGCAGTGTCATATGTGTTCTGAGTCAAGGAAAACCTGGAAAGAATATTTAGGCTTCATTTTGAATGACCTTGTTTGTTAAAGGTAACAAAACCAACTTGTTTTCAGTCAGATTTTCCACTGTTCTCATTGTGCATGTACAAATTAAAGAAACATTGAAATATCTTTTCCATCAGAGTAATGTTTAATCTGAGATACTGTGACCAGAAAGATATCACTTTCATGAAAAAAATAATAACTAATAACAATTTAGTGTAGATGGTGGCTCGTGAGGAATCTGCTATCGCGTTGTACTGCTACAGCTTTGCACTTTGTAGGAACTGCAGCTTGTTGCCAGAAAGTGAGAAAAAAATCAAGTCTTATGTGTGGTAAAATGCATTTAAGCAGCATTTTAGCTGGTGATACACATACATAACTGCAACATAAAGACCTGCTCTGGGAAGCCAGCTCGTTACAGCTAGAAGGGAGAGCTGGCGTGACCCCAGCTGGCTTTACAGCAACTTCCACGGATTTAGTATTTCAAAAGTGAGTGTATGCTCTCTGAGCAGGGAGTCACCGATCTCTCCACTCTTCTGACAAAAAGATGGCCAGTGCAGGAGGGTGCAGGTGCCTGAGGAGCAGAAGGTTTGCTTGGCTCTGCAGAACTTCCCATGGAAAACCAGAACTGGCAGAAAGGCTGCCAAAGGACGGGTCTCACAGGCACGTGCGTTACTTGACTTGTCTGTGGTAATTGCTATTTAGTTAAGTAATGACCCAAGCAAGAGCACAGTGACATGACACACATGTCCATAGCGCATCCAAACTGACAGAAGTATATAAATGACATCAGGTACCTGAAACCCCAAAGCCAGATGAGCTCAGAGCTGAGGTTTCTCCCCTAGCCCATAGGCTGGTTGGTGCAGTACAAAGCTTTGCTCTAAGTAGAGCTGGTCACAACATCCCGTATTTCAGCTGCAGTCAGGACTCCTAACAGGAGGCCCATTCCTGCACAGCCTTGGGCAGTACCCTGCAGTGGACAGCATGGGATGGATTCTTATCTCAGCTGTACGTGCAGAATTTCACCCACCAGGAGCCAGTAAAGTGGTGCCCAGGATAAATCTCCACACGACATTGCTTTCCATCGGTCTGTCCGTTCCTGAAGTGACGCTGCAGATTGCTGTGCAGGGAGAGGTGACTCTGGGTGAACGTTTCATCTCCAGGAAGACAAGCTTTCCTACTGAGCCTTGTGCACGACAGACAGAGTCTGTCGGTCACGTTTATCACACGTGCAGCGCAACGTGTGGCTTACTTCTGAAGTCGTGTATGTCACAGAAGGGTATGAACTACTCAACCCGTAAGGTGGAATACGCAGCCGTGCGTTGCTCTTGCTTGATCAACCTCAGAAATGGCAGTTTGTTTCCCTCTCCTGCTCTACTGGTTATGTGGCCTTTGGGTTTCAGACTTGGATTTCATTCATAAGGAGATGGCTCCGCTTGCGTTTCCGTGTCGTAGCAGCAGCATGGGGGGGCGAGCCCACACAAAGCAGCTTCTGTTCTAAACACTTCGGTCATTTCAAAGGGCTGCTCCCGCATGAATTAAACGATGAGCTCATATCTTTCAGAGCAAGCTGAAGCATTAGAAGAATGTGATGTGGCATGAAATACATCGCTTTTGGTTGATGAACTCTGTTGGTTCCTTCATGCTCTCTATCTCAGACTCATTTTGGAGCACTGTCAGTAATTAGAGCCTGGAGCGTGTTCAGGAATGTTCTTACATAGTGTGCAGTCAGAAATGCTGTCGTATTTCTGAACCGTCGGCACTGCAGTTGCTTTAGCTCCGAGGACAGTGAACAGGTAGCTTAGACCCAGCACTCTTCCTTAGTTAATGTCTGTGGTTTAATCTGTAATGTTCATTACTCTCAGTAGTTGTGCCAGACGAGATCCAGGAGGTCTCATCTTTCTAGTGTCTGTAGCCCTTGTACTATTTTTTTTCTCATACCTGCCCTGTTATTCAAAATTGTAATTTTTCTGATTTATCTGAAAATGATTTCTATTTAAATGCAAACATTTAATGCATTTATTTTAATACTGGGCTCTGATTTAGAGATAAGCTTTCAGTTTCACAGTTTTATATCTATTTGTCATAACAGTATCATCATAATGTATCTCTAACCATGGATTTTAATCAAATGCAATTAGAAAATGACTGGTTGAGGATAAATTGCCGCTGGTGCAACAGGAGCTATTAAAGCAGTGAGCTCTCGGAAGAGGGAGCGTGAGCTCACAGTAGTTGCCTGAGCATCAGACACAGTGTGATTTTATCTCAGGCCCTGTGCTGTCCTGAGTAGCAAGGGCCAGCTTGCGCTCTCTTTACTCATACATAGAAAAGTGAGTTCTTTATGGCAATGAGATGATTAATACCATAAAAGTGATGAACCTTTCCTGCCTGTTTACCCATGGACGATGAACCAGGTTTGAGCTGCATCTGCGACCCTCTTCTGTGCAGGGCTTCCTTCTCCTCAGAAGCAAAATTGAATGAAATATAACAAGGGCAAGTGCAGAAAGAGTCCAGTGCAGAGCCACAGAGATGATGAAGGGAGTGGAAGATCTCCCTGCTGAGGAAAGGCTGAGGGAGCTGGGGCTCTTTAGCTTGGAGGAGACTGAGGGGTGACCTCATTAATGCTTATAAAGGTGTAAAGGGTGAGTGTCAGGAGGAAGGAGCCAGGCTCTGCTCGGTGACATCCAGGGACAGGACAAGGGGCAGTGGGTGCAAGCTGGAACATGGGAGGTTCCATGGAAACATGAGGAGAAACGTTTCCATGGTGAGGGTGACAGAGCTGGGACAGGCTGCCCAGGGGTGCTGTGGAATCTCCTTCTCTGGAGACATTCCAGACCTGCCTGGACACGTTCCTGTGTGACCTGATCTAGGTGATCCTGCTCTGGCAGGGGTGGTGGACTCGATGATCTTTCGAGGTCCTTTCCAACCCTGAACCTTCTGTGGTTCTGTGAAAGGAAACCTTTCTCAGAGGGAAGTGTGTAGAGATTGGGCTCTCCCATGGAGTCCTTGCTGTGCCTTCCTGGGCAGCATTTCCTTTTGCTTTGGTTTTCCCCAGTGAAGCGCAGGGGCGTGCTGGGTGACTTTCCTCCTCCTCCTCTCCGTCAGCTGGAGGGGCTGCCCAGCTCTTGGAGTCACACTCCAGCTGAACGACTTCTTTGGGGTCCTCGTGCAAAGTCCCTTTCCAGTGCACAGCCTCCCAGGGGGCTGCCAAAAGTTTACAAAGACTTCTGGAAGTAGTGAGACGTAAGCAAGCAGCAGTGCTGTTTGGGGGGCAGTTGAAGCCCCACAGCTCTCCCGTGGGCCATCGCATACCATTTAATACCATTGCTGGGCTGCCACAGCCAAGCCCTGGCTGCTCTGTGCCGCAGGGCTCATGAGGCTGACGGACGGGGCAGGCAGTGGCCAAGAGCAGCAGCGTTTCGGTGGCAGCAGCCCATCCAAAACCAGTTCTTGGATGAGAGGGAGAAGATAAGCGCAGGCTGGTAGGGGAGGGCGTTTGCCAGCTGGCCTGGGCAGCGGGGCTGCTAGAGCCAGCTGGATCCCCAGCCGTCGGCAGTAAGGAGGCAACAGAGGAGCGGGTGGGCCAAGCCCAAAAGCTGATCCTGCTCTGGCAATACAGCCCATCTGGAGGCAGGGCAGGGGAGCCGGCTGGATGGGGATAGCTGGAAGAGGGTAAATTCCCAGTGGGTGTACCAGAGAGCTCACAGGTGGCTGTAAATCCGGGGTTGTTGGCAGGGTTTTCTAGGAATACTGCGTGATCGTTGCTTTGAAACTGGAGATGGGTTTGACTATTTCAGAAATTGCTTTTTTCCCCTCACTTTTGGGGGCCTTTGCCAGCTGGACACTCGCACAACCACCCCTGATACCCTACCCATACAGGCTTTGTTCCAGTAGAAGGAAGTCCAGTGGAACACATCCCCTGGTACCAGTGCTGATGACCAAATCCCGTGCTCCTGGGGACATAGGGACTCCACCACGAGGGCAGAAGGCGAAGGTTTGGGCTGACAGTAGATAAAAAGCATATCAGCACTGCAGTTAAAATAGAAATAGCTTAAAATTTGTTATCTGGGCTACCTGCAGGACAGATCCCTTCTTGACCGCTGCGTTTCCACAGCTATACTGTTAGCGGTGCTTTACCAGACACTTCACCTGCCGTGACATTGTTTTGGAAGTGGGTGAAAGTTCTGGTGGCCGGAGGAAGGAGAAGGCGTGCATTGCCCTTGGTGCACAGTACCAGTGCTAAGTAGTGCCCGTCAGGAAACAGCAGGCATTGTTACAGAAAGCTTTGTGGGACACTAAGAACATCAGGGAGAGCCTCGCAGTTCAGTCGGCCCCAACCGTTACGTCTTCAGAGGAGGAAGGGTTTTGAGGGACTCTTTCTGTTCTTGTTTTCCTCCTGGAGCTGGGTTTCCCTGCTCAGTAACTAGTGACTTGGATACTTGATAACATCTGTGAAAGCAAATACATCATTTTTCTTTTCATTAGTTCAGATGAGGTAAAAGTTGGAAGACGGACCAAACAGAAAGAACCACAAGATGGCTTTGCCATGTAAACGAGGCAGGAAACTCCCTTCTGAATGGTTCACGCAGGTTCAACGAAGTGAACCCTCTGTAGGGGCTATTACGGTATGAGCAGAGGGTGATTTGTGGTGACTCAGTGCAGGAAACACCCCACCTGGCTGTGACAAGTTCTTCATCACCCTCTGGCTGCAGTGCAAGGCAGTTGCTGCAGTGCCACTTTGTGGTGAGCTTGAGAAACAGAAGCACAAACTGCACATGAACAGTGACTGAAAGGAGGAGCTGAGATCCAGAGCTGTGGTTGAACTCCGCTCAGCTCAGGCGCCCTGGTGCCCTGATCTGTGAGCACAGCATCCTCCCCGGTGTCGGCTCTGCATCGAGAGGGTCACAGTCTTTGACTTGAAGGTGGATGATCTCGGGGGGCCTTGGCCAAAGAGGGTGGATGTTCTCGTAGCACTGCTGACTTCACCGCAGTACCACCCTTCAGCCCCTTGAGAGCAAGGACATTTCCAGCTTCATGAGCTTGAGCCCATCATTGGCTTCGTCCTGCTCTAAACTTGACTTTGATCTAAAGACCTTTCATGCTGTACCAAGTATTTTTTAGGCTGTAGTATGTTACAAATTATAAATGTCCTGAAACTAGTAAAACTCAAACCAGGCCCTTCCATCTTGGCCTGAGCACTGGGGCCTGAGCTGAGTGGAGCCATCCCAGCAGCTCCTGCGCACACATCAGTGTCAGTCCTTGCTCGGGACCCTGTCCTCTGGAGACAGGGCTGTGGACGACGTGGCAGTGCACGGCCACATCTCTTTTTGCTGTCACAGCTATCGGGAGTGGTAACGGCACACGGGAGAAGTGTGACATTTACTCTCTGGGCCCTGAAGCAGGTTATCTATTTTCGTTTTGTTTCTCAAGTTCTTGTATTCGTGAAGGTTACCTGAAACCCAAAAGATGGGCAAGGCTTTCTTCTCTTCTCTGCCTTCGGCAAAAATATACTCTAAAAAGTCAGGTATATCTAGAAGATGTCAGCTCGGAACTCCTCAAACATCTCTTCTTTGCAGTCAGTGGTGTCACTTTCCTAAAACTGAAAGCAGGTTCTCAAGTGTATTTCTCACACTTGAGCTTCATGTTCCAGTACCAGGGAGCAGCCCCTTTGTGCAATTGACTGAGACTTCCATCAGAGATTTTCTTGTTTACCACTGTTTTGTGCTGCGTTGCACTCAGCAAAGCCTGACCCGCTACGAAATGCAGAGTCTCACTGAATGTGTTCGTCCAGAAGATACTGATATTACAAATATGCTGCTGCTCTGACTGAGATTTCCTTGAATGCCCATGTAACCATAATGCAAAAACCCCAGCCCAACAGAAGGTGAATGTTTAACTTTCTAGACCGTTTGGTTTGCAGTCAGATTGTCCCCATAATGCTTACAGCTGAGAGTTAGGTATTTCTCATCATTTCATTTTGCTGAACGATTTAATCTCCTCTTGTGCTTTTACAGTATGTTTTTGTGACTGGGATCCAAGGATCAGGAATTCCTGTCCTCACAGCAGTCCCACGGCAGAGCTGTACTTCAGGGAAGCGAGTTCTGGGCGTAGAAGGTAACGTTGAACTCCTGACAGAGTTCCACTGAGCTGTCTCGGAGGATGAACAGGCAGAACAGAGTGAAACATCGCTTCCCTAGTTAGCAAGAGAGGGAGTGTGTGTTTGTACCCTGTGCTTTCATCAGATTTTGAGACAGATCCATAGCATAATTTCAAATAGAAAATGAGAAATGTTCCAGGTAAAGTTAAATCTCAGTCCTGAGTTACTGTTTTAAGTGATGATAATAAGCAGCCTTCAATGTTTTTGGCAATCCCCAGAGCCAAAGTACCCCAGATCAGTATTTTCCTTTAAGTTTGTGCGTTTCTGATGTCTTGGGTACATCTGAAGAAAATAAACTCGTCGTGTCCGTACTGCAGTATCTAACTTTCACTTCAAGGTCATTTTTCTAAGTAGTGTTTTTCAAAAGATTTTATATGCAAATGTTTTTGGCACCAGGGTTAGCAGATGTAAACTTATTTTTCACAAACCTCCACAAAAATGACAACAGAGATAAAAACTCTGGGCAGAAGGCAGAACGAATGGAAACAATCCCTCTGACTGAATAAGGCTGAACTTGCCTTCAGGCTGCTCAGCCTCTCTCCATCCCATCCCGTCCCCCCAGCTCTGAGCTCCCTCACATTGCTCAGGTGTCCATGAGCCCGGGCTCTGAGACACAGGGAGTTAACTCACCCGCGGAGGGAAGGTGCAGAGCCAGGCAGGACACAACTGAGGGCACTGTGGGGAAATGGCAAATTCCAGCGTTAAGCTGCAGCAATCGCGGGGCAGAGCAGTGACACAAGACCCTGCCAGTGTCAGATGGATCTTCCCAGGACCTGTTGGTGAAGGGGGTTGTGGGTTTGTGGTTTTGTGGGGTTTTTTAAAAAGAAAGGGTTTTGCAGGAGAGTAACCAGACAGCATCCTCTCTGCCTCCTCTAACTGTCCTTCCTAGGCATGGGCAGAATGGTCCATGTTCAGGAAAGCTCTCCCAGTAATCTGTAGAACTGGATCTGGTCCTGGCCTCTAATTTCATTACAAGGAGCAAAATCATTTGTATCACCTGTATTCAAAGAAGAGCCCAAGGCTCATACACCATGATGGCTGTGCCAGCTTTGGCAGTATGAGGATGAGAACCAAAGGCGGCTGAAAGGAAAACACAGCTTCTGAATCCCGTTAGAGTTTGGCATGAATGAGCTCCAAGTCAATACCAAAGAGCTGTACTAGAATTTGGGGGAAAGGAAGTAAGGGAACAGAAGAGAGTTAATTTCTACTCTTCAAATTCTTGCTAGGGAGTAGAAGCTATCAGTTAAGAAACAGCTTCATACTCCTCTATGAAGTCTTTACTAAGTTTTGTGAAGTTCTGCCAGTGATGTAGAACAGATTGCTTTTGTACCTCATCCTGTCTCATTCAGTCTGTCCATCCAGAGTGCCCCAGGCTCCTGCACTGGATGTCAGCAGCTTTGCCTGCTGATCCTATGGGCTGTGTCCCCAGGCCTGCGGTGGGCTGTGTCCCCAGGTCAGGGTGTCTCTTGCAGTGTTTCTCTTACTCACCTGCTGACACTTCTCTCTGCCTTACACATCTTTAAAATCTCAAAATGTCCAAAGATCATCAGAGGAACTGACAAAGGGATCATCATTTTTTTAATCTCCAGCTGGGTATGACTGGTCTCTTACTGCTTTCAGCTAAAAATTCTGCAAGAGATGCCACTGAGTTCAGAAGCTTTGCAGAAATAATTAGTGCTGGTAATTGCGGGTACTGCATTAGCCTGGATTAATGTGCTAACAGGTTGGCTGTGCCCCTGCACTTTGCCCAGGGCAGAAGGTGGAGTTCATCTCTTCCGTCCAGAGAGCAGAACCTGCCATCTGCTGCTCCCCACGGGCAGTGCGCGCTGCCCCAGCGTCACCCCGCTCTGCCCCCCTGCAGCGGTACGGGCACAGGGTGGACAGCCCTTGGCCTTGGGTCACAGTTGTGTCTGAGGGGAGAAAAATGATGACAGAGCAAAGCCAAGCTGTGTATGCAGTGCCTGGTGTATTGTTCAAGGGGAGGAAGGAACCCCGGGCCAGGCTGGGCACTTCTCTTTTAGCTCACCTCGTTATTGCTGAGCAGGACGTGGTACGTTAGGAGGGTGGATGGGGAGGGAGCCTGGCTTGGACTGGCATTTGAAATACAAGTGCAAACTTGCAAAAAGTACTTCTCCAAAAACATCCACAACTTCGTGCTAAAGCTTCATAGAAAAATGTGCTTGATTTTAATACTCAGTTGTGGCTTATAAATACGGTCATCTTTTGGAGCCCTAAAACTCACAAAGCTACCGCCCCTTGCCGTGCTTTGTCCAAGTCAGTGTTGAAATGGCAGTGCTTAGTGGGACAGGAGCTCTGCTGTGTGTGAGCGGCACGGTGTATTGGCTGCCGTGGGACAAGTGGTGTGGTGTATTGGCTGCCGTGGGACAAGTGGCACGGTGTATGAGCTGCTGTTGTACGTGCAGCGTGGTGTATCGGCTGCTGCGGTACGAGCAGCGCAGAGTATCGGCTGCTGTGGTATGTGCAGCACGGTGTATCGGACACGATTACAGCAGCCTTCAAGAAGGGGTAGAGTTACATCAGGCCCTGCTGAAGCTCTGCCACCACGGCCTTGTTTTCACACAACAGAACTTGCTGTTCTCCAGCTTTGCCCTGTAGGCTGCTGGTATTGGTGAGGGGAGGCTTGGGGGAAAAGTGTGATGTTAATGGTGTGTGCGTGTGGGCTGTTGTGTGGATGCTGTGCAGCTATTGTGTGGATGCTGTGCAGCTGTTGTGTGGCTGTTGTGCGGCTGCTGAGTGGCTGCTGTGTGGCTGTTGTGCGGCTATTGTGTGGATGCTCTCTGGCTGCCGTGCAGCTGTTCTAGGTCTGCCCTGCGCAGCCGTGCTGAGGAGCGTGCAGCTCACCAGGAGGAAATGCTGGTCTGGGATGGAGGCGAGGACTGGCAGGAGTAAGCGTGGAAGCAAGATTTACCCGAGTAAGTGAGAAGAAAGAGAAAGGTTTTACAGGTACATTCTAAAGCAACAAATGCATTGCTTAAGGTCCCAAAGTGCAGTGTGTAGACAGTTTAAGTCCTGTTGTAGCCCTTACATGTCGTTAGAGAGCGTCCCTGAGCTAGCAGAGGCAGTTATCTGCCTGTCTGACACTGACATGGAACCTAAAAACCCACGCCCGATACCAGCAGGAGCTGAATTAAACCCTGTGATAACTCTTGCACCAACCCTTACCTGTACGTGGGCTGTACGGGAGCTCTGCCTGCCAGAGCTGGCTGTGGCTTCCCAGCTGCTTCAGCTGCAATCAGATGAAATCAGTGCTGTAGCTACAGCCACAGAAATTCCAGAAATTCCTGCTCCGGGTTGCCTGCAATGCAAATCAGGGGTGAGCCCAGCAGAACCGGTGCTCGTGCTGATCCCTGCTTCCTCCCAAACGCAGCGCTTGCTTTGCTTTAAAGACAGTGTGGTTTACCCAGAGTTTATCAGAAGAGGATGGTATAAACTGGCAGAACTCTACATGTGTCAACAAACAACTGCAGGGGCGATTTCTTCGTTGCTTGGCGGGAGGGACTGCTGCTCTGCGATGGCCGTAGGACGCGTGGATACTAAGGCCCATGCAGTGAGACATGTCGTTACCTAGCGACTACACGACCATATTGTATTTTAACGACTTTGCCTTGTCTTAATCACTGGATGCAGTCCGCTGGCACTCACTCTTAATGACTTTCTGAGGGAATGTTACCTACCTGAAATGAAAACTTTTCTGATTGTCAAAGGTGCCGCTGTTTGCACCTCTCCAAAATTCTGGCGAAATGTATTTGTCAGTAAACTACAGTCAGGGGTTTGTCACAGTGCTTTAAGACCTCCAGATGTTTTGCTTATTTTCAAGTCCAACACACACCGTGTAGTTTAATCAGGGAAGAAAATAGCTATTTTTTTTTTCATCTGTCATCTCTTATCACTAGCTCTTGGTGAATGACTAGAGAATTTATGAGACACAGATGCAGGCCTCAGCTCTGGCGATGAGATTATGTATAGCGTCGTGCAGAAACGACACCCTGGCTGCAAATGCCGTGCAGTTGTTCCAGTCATGTGCCAGTTTTCTCAAGGAGCCTCTAATACAAACTCCTCTTGGATTTCTAGCACATCACCAGGCTTGTAAATATTTCTGAGGTTAAAAATAAGATGAACAGCTCTGTCTAGTGGCAGTTGCAATAACTGCATCAGAAGGTCATTATTTCTAACAGAACTCAGCCCATATGTGTTGAATCAAGAGAGTTTAAAAATAGCTGCTTGGCTTGCTTCTCCACATGGCAACTGCTCCAAGTACTTCTGGAGAGACACTGCATAAACATGTGAGGCCATATTCTGCCGTGAGTTTTCTGCTAGTTCTTGAAAGAGATTTGCTGCCTTTCTTTAATTTTCACCAAAAGCAATAAAATTCCCTGATTCTTTGCCATTCCCGAAGCTGTGGCTGTGATCTGCAAGGCCCCGCGCCTTCCCTCCCCGCTGAAGTACTGGCTGTTGCACGTTCAACTCCATCTCACGCTCACCAGCCCGTCGTGCTGTGCCAGAAGCCTTGCAGCACCAGATGGCATTTTGGTTTGGGTCTTCTGAAAGTTCCATCATACTTCCCTATGTAGTTCTCAACAAAACACTCAGTGGGTAAATTATTCTGGACTCTGCCAGAAACCAGGGGTGGGGGGGAACCCCCACTTGAGCAGTTTTAAGGCTGGAAAGGTCCCGTTTCAGACCACTGCTGAACTACTCCCCGACGAATGCACGGGCTGTCTGTGCACTCACCTGATGCAGAAAGCAGAAGTGGTTTTTAGTGATCGTAAAATACCATCACTCCATCCTCTGTGTGCCATAAGGGCAGCAGCTGAGCTGGCTCCACTGTTAGCTTGAGTCGCATGAGGTTCAGGTAGAGAGATGTGCTGGACCCAAGAGCCGGTTAAAATCCATCTGTGACGTACTGGAGATGACTGTGGCATTTAGTGGTGTCAGTACCACCTCTGGAGGAAAGCACAGTCATGGAATCAGAGATTGCTTGGGGTTGAAAGGGACCTCGAAAGGTCATCTGGTTCCTATCGCACGGATACTCCTTGTGCCTGGCTGTCGGCAGTTCCCAGGTGCTAAGCTGTTCCCTCCGTCCTGTGAAGTTTTGGCAGCCTGACACCCACCTACTCGGTCTTGCTTGTCTTGCTCTGCCATGCTGAGTTGTGTGCTCATTGAGACGAGAGGGTTTGGAAAGCCGGAGCCGGCCCACCTGCCCTCCTCCACAGCCACCCGCTCCTCGGCTGCTTTAATTGATTCTCAGAGAGTGACTCAAAGCCTGTTTGGTACTTAAGATGTTGATGGTGAAAAAATTCCTTTCTATCAAAAGGGGAAATGGGTGTGAGGGGAGAAGTCAGTGAAGTTGTTGGCGTTACAATCGATTTGCGTTGTGTATGCGTCTGTGCGTAGCGCTGCCTGCATCTGAGACTGCAACTGCCCGGACGTGCTGGGGTAAATCAAAATAATTAAGCACAAATAATAAAGAGGTTGCATAAAGCATTCCAGGGTGAAGACGCCGCACGCTATCCTTATCTAGAGACTTCAGTTTACAGGAGGATCAAAGGTCAGGGCCTAAAAGCTGGAAGATGAGCTCAGTGGAAGTTGCTGAAGGTTTCAGGTGAAGTGCACACCCCAAAACAAGCCAGCAGCGTCTGTGCTGCAGTGGGAGGTTAGAGCCAAAGAGGAGATGCCACAGAGATTGCAAAACAAGCGGCACAAGCTTTTTAGATCTAAAAGTGCTTTTCCTAGGCAGGAGAGGCTTTGTTCCTTAATCGTGGCCAGCAGGTAGAGGCAGAATTAGAGCTGCGACTACCTGAGAGTCACGTGCGGCTGAACTTCCATGTGAAGTCTAAACTTGCACGTTTGTCTGAAATCTCCAACGGAGCCCACGGGATTTGATAAAAGGAATGCAGCTTGCTAAATCTGCCTCCTCCCCTGCAACACCTCCGCTCAGCAGCAGGGCCTGCAGCCTTGACTCGCTCGGTGCACAACCGAAGGCTGAAGATAAGGAGAGAGGAATGATGATAGAAACCTGCAGCTCGCAAGTTGCCCTGCCCAGGAGGAATTCCGGACTTTGATTCGAGTGCTTTCTCTGGGCTGTGGCTTTGTCCCAGCTCTCTGCCAGGGCTTTCCGCTGTGCGCCCCATCGCTTCGGGGGGTCGCCTTTTTCTGTCCTATGCCAGACTGAAGCTGGCGAATTAGGTTTTTCAGTTCTTTTTGTCCAAGACTTTAATGCTGCAAGCTCTGGATCATGTCTCCTTTTTCTCATTCTCCCCTTGTGCTGGGTTTTCTTTCTTATATCTCCTTTTATAAGTTCTGACTCATTTCGCTCGCTTTGTGCGCTCGCATTTGGCATCTCCCACGATGTCTGCCTGCCAATTCCCTGCAATCCCCATGTCGTCTTCTGCACTCGGTATGTTTCTTGGCGGCCTCCCAATTCTCAGCCTTTAACCTTCAGTATTTCTAGGATCTGCTCTCTTGAGAGATTTATTTATTTATTTATTTATTTTAATTTCCTCTCCCTTTTTAATATTTCTAATCATCTCTCCTTTGGCCCTGCACTGCACTCTCTCTAGGCACGAGGAAAAGAAGAATGTTCTTTTGCAACCTGAGTTGTAGCAGGCTGGATTCAGAAGGGTGGTACAGGGACCCGTTTAAATACGCTCCTGGAGGATTTTTGTTCAAAGCACAAGGGTCTCTCAGCAGCCTCTTTAAAGGGCAAGGTCTGTAGATAACCCAAAATTGAAGGTTTTAATAGACTCAGATGAACTGTATATGCTAAACATTTCCATTTGTTCAGGGGAAGGTGGAGGTGGCAGGCAGCAGTATTCTGGCAGTTCTGTTTTGTTCTTCTTATTTGCTACAAATCATTTGCTACCAGTCAGGTCCAACTGCATGAGAGAAGCTCGCTAATTTACAGGGGAGAGGAAATACTGGGATTATTTTTTTAATAAGTACTGCAAATTTGAAACAAGTGTGTCAATTAAAATGTTCACATCTGTGCCTTTTTACTAATGACTCTGCTATTATCTGGTTTATTTCCAAGCCTTCCTTAAGCTCAGTGCTGTTCAAAACCATCGCTGTTCTTGTGGGTCCAGTTTGTATCCAATGGCCAGTTTGCTGGTTCTTCTATAGACCGAGCAATGTGTACGTTGTAACATACAAGCCAAACTCACATATCTGAACACATAATGGCTACAGTCACTCTCTCATGCTCTGCTTTTCCTTTGGCTCTATTTTACCTCCATGGGAAAGAGGGGCACAGCAAGAGCTGGAGTGTGTAGATCCAGAAATGCATCCGTGCTTGCCGAAGAACTTGCCAGCCTGTACGTGAAGTGCTCCCGTCCACGTGAGGAGTCTGTACAAGATGGAATGGCTGGATGAACATTTGTTGCAGGCTTAGTTTTTAACCTATAGTATTAGGCAGCAAATTCTCGTGTCACATTTGCCAATTACAACTGACATCATAATCCCATACTGACATTTGCAAATGGAGGGGGAAACAGTTGTCTCATCCTTGGGCTAGAATATTGCGCTGGTCATTAATCTACTTACACATTTGTGTAAATAGCCCATGTGGAAGCTCACTAATGAATGTTCTCCGCAGATTTAACCCCTGCTCTCTGCATGTATAAGCCAGTCTTGACTTACGCAGTATTTGCACAATTGGAATATACTTTTGTGCTGGACTAAAAGGCTGCTCAAGTCGATGAGAAGCTGTTAAGTCTTTCCACTGAGTTGTATTCACATACAGTATAGATATATTTATAATCAGATCTTTCTGCCTATGCGTTTTCTCTTAATATTTTTGAACATATTGGTCACTCATGATATGTGGCTGATGACTTAAGGCAGACAGTACTCTTTTTTTGACTAGATATTTATAACCTCTTCTGTAGTCATGTTACCCTCATCAGATTGCCTGGGTGAGGATGTCTGCATATATGCACACAGGCATACATGTGTGTACGTGTATATTTAAAAACACAAATTCCATTCTACAGACATGGTTTCTGTGTAGGCAGAGAAATCCAATCCACAGCCATTGCTGCCCTTGCAGAGCTGTTGTTTCTGGAACAGGCAGAAATAGTCGGGTGCTTTGCTGTTCCTCCAGCAGCTACCGCACCCTGCATTTTACCCCCGGTCAGCTACGCTGCCTGTCACAGACGTGCTCCACGCAGCAGCCGGTGTCCTTCGCCCCGCTGAAACCTGCCCGGCAGCTCAAGTTCACGCTGGGCAAGTGGTGGCCCAGCGAGCAACGCCCAGAGCGCAAGCCCCTGGCGCTGGCCGCGTGGCCGGCATCCCGTGGCAGTGCCCCTGACCTGCCCGGTACCGTCGCACGTGTGGGAGTCGTACAGGGCCGATCAGCGCTCACAGCTCCTACCAGCCAGGAGGTTTATTTATCTTTGCCTTAGGCTTCAGATAAACCACAAGTCCAGTGATAAACTGCGCAGATTCCTCCGCTACAGCCTCTCGGATACTCTCTGTATCCTTTAGTGCTTTTATAAATAACTGTTTTCTGTTTACTTCCATGAGTTGCGATTGACAGCGGGGGGACTCTTGTTAAAAGTATGGTTTTTATTAATGCCAGATGTGTTCATCACAGCTAAAGCACTGCAGAGAATACCAGAGGAGTTATGCCTGAAGTGGAGTCTGAAATGTAAATCTCCGGGTGCTGCTCTCCAGTGATTCATGTAAACCCTCGTTCGTTTGTTTGCTCCTTAAATTCTTGTGTTAAAGACACTCCAATCTGGACACGTAGCTGCCACAGCGATGCTTACGTTCAAAGCACGCTGCCAAGGATCACTGCTCTTTGCAGCGGCCGCGGCAAATGGAGCGAGCAGGAGGGTCCTGGTACCAAGCTCTGAATTTCGCCGAGGGGAGGGACCTGAAGGTGCGGTGGATTTTGCGGGAGGTTTGTGGTGTAGGTTTCTCAGGAAGTCAGTAGCAGGGCACCAGCACATTATCAGCCATTCACGGTTGATAACTGCTGCGGTATGCAAAGAGAAAACCAGTAAAAAGACCCTTCCTTCATGGCTGCCAGCCCGGGGAACATGGAGCAGGAATGCAGGGTGGAAGATAAGGGCAGTGCAGTGCAGGCACCTCGGAGCCACAGGCACTGTGTCTGGAGCTCAGGGTCAGTTGATAGCCCTGCGAGTAATACCCGTGTCGCTCGGTGCGTCTGTGCAAAGGAGTTTATCTCTTACAGACCGATTTTTTCCAAGTGATTTAATTGCTGGGTGAATGAATGCTGTAACTGCCTGTCCATCACTGTTTAAAGCCTTGTTTGCTTTTCCTGCCTCGAATATCTAGCATTAATTCTGGAGTAATAGGATTGGCAAGCTAAAGTGTATAGATTATTCTGATCTGTAAATGACAGTAACCATTAATTAACGCCCGTTAGTGATTATCACACTAGATGTCTTAGCTGCAACTCTGTTTTATGTGGGCAGAATTTAAATGGGATTGGGTCAGCAGTAATTTAGCTGTATTAGAATGTGGTTTTTGGACTCTTTGATGGACTCTTTACTACTGAGCTGTGTGCAAACTCGAGAAGAACGGGGTCAGGGAGCTGGTGTGGGTGTAAATGAGAATAAAGCTCAATCCGTAACTGTTGTCGTTAGGCATCTGCTGCTTCAGTATGTGCAAGGGAAGAGAAGGGTAAGGAGAGGTAAATGTGTGATCTGTGAATTAATTGCACTGCTGGATTCTAACCTCACCCTGTGTAGAGGAGAGGATAGAGGTGTGTGCTGGAGAGCTTGCTGTGTGGACAAATTTCATAACACCGTGCGTTCATTTTCTTAGGAGGGGGTTTTCTCAGAAATTCAGATTGCTCAGCTCGATTCTCAGGCACCGATACCAGTCTTACCACTCACCTGATGAGAACACAGCTAGGCTAATGACGACAATTCTAGAAAGTTCTAGACCCCAGTACACGCTTTGCATAACATACAAGAATAAAAGGTCTCTTCCTTTTGAAAAGGCAGTTGTGTGGATAACTTTGCATGCAGTGGAATGCACCAGATCCCGGCACTTGGCACCAGATGCGGGTCTGCCTGGGCACTGTCCTGAGGCCTTTTCCTTATTTACTGCAGAACACGGGCCTTGGCACAGCCCCGCCAGCCCTGCCCGCAGAGGTGGCCTGTGCTTGGAAACCCCTCTCGGGGAGAGCCTCGCAGGGGGGTGACCTCCCTCTGCTCAGGCGTTACAGCAGACTGGAATACGTGGGAGCTGTGAGTAGATAACACAGGCAGTATGCTTCTCGAGCAAATTGGCAAAGAAAAGCAGTAGATTTCACTCAGTTTTTCCTGTACCTTTAATCTTTTCTTTATCTTCTGTCTCCAGGTGAGATCAGTCGGGGAAAAACCCCCGTGAATTCAGCTTAGGCAGTTTTTGGAAGTAGATGAAAAATGCTACTAGGGATGAGTCTTATGTTACAGGAGAGGCTTGTGGAGAAAGGTTCATCATTTGTAATCCAGTAGTTTACCCAGGGTAACTTCTTTTTGCTGAATTCTGTCTCCTCAAGGACAGGGAAAGCTTGCTTTCTCTCTTCATTTGCTGTTCACATTTCTACTGCTGCTGGGCTCTTAGGGACTAAAATAAGGTGAACAAAGAGTGAATCTAGTTCTTTTGTTGCCACAGGGTGAAGCAATAGCTGGGGTCAAACACTTTCACACTTCTTCCACCTTCAGAGATTAGTCCTACCACATTTTCAACTGGAGGCTTGTAAAGGTTGGCTGGAAACAAGCTTATCAATCTAGGAATGCAAGTCGTGATCTTCTTTAGCTCATTATCTAACATAGGAATTTGAATGTAGAAGAAGCAAAGGATTAAGAGGCCTTGGATTTTTTGTCCCAGGTGCAATAGTATCTATGACTGTAGCGTACAGCACAGGGGATCCGGGAGCAGCCAGCTGTCTGCCAGCCTCTAACTTCTTTGTACAGCTCAGCTGGGGTTGTGTCTGTGGTTGGGTGCTGATGAGGGAGGGATGCTGGGCAAGTGAGAGTGTCCTGGAGCACAGGAGAGAATCTTTTCCCTTGTATCTTTCTAGCAAGGCAAGGGCAACTGAAGCTGCTCCAGTGCAAGTTCTGATGCAGCTTCACAAGCCATTCTGCACCTGCTCGTTTTCCCATGAGGTGGAGAAGATACCAGGTTCTTTAGCTTGTGCTCAGCTCTCCTGCTGCCCATCCCTCTGCACACAGCAGCTCTCTGCAGAGCGGACGTGGTGCACACCTTGCCCACATCTGTCTCCCCATGAAGAGTACTGCTGGCCGTGTTCAGGGACATCTTTGCAGACTGGTGAGCAATTGCCCACCAGCAGGAAGCAGCTGAGAGGAAATTCTTGTCTTAATGGTTCCTGGAAAAAAGTCTGGTATTCTAGCTCAGGTCCTGGATGGGACTCAGAAAGCTTGCTCTAAACATGCCTCTGATTTGACTGATGAGTGAAACGGGGCCAACACTCTGTGGCCCTGGGCCCACTGCG
>JANHFX010013745.1:0-29965 GCA_027560015.1 Chloroceryle amazona | reverse complement strand
CTTTTTTTTTTATCAATATCTATAAAAACTTTTTAACTTTTTTTTACTTTTCCTTTTTTTTTTCTAAAAAAAAAAAGCTAATACCCTACCCCCGCTTTCAGAGGTCATTTTTTTTTTCTTTTGATAAGATTAACCCATTTCTTGTAAAGCAGAAAACAACATAATTTTTCCATTGAGCAAGCAAAAATACAATTACTGTAATGAATAATGGGTAATTAACCCATCTTGTCTGGAGGAGATAACACATAAGACCCACTGCACTACTTTCCCTGTGGATTAAAGTATTGGTGCTATTAATCCAAGCCAAACACTGAAGTTTTGCATTCAGTAGTATTATTATTGCAGTTGTAGCATTTTTATAGCCAGAGCAAAAGGCGTCTGAAATTAAGGTGATATTTAATCTTCTTAAGACTGCTGGGCACCAACTAACCACTCATGCTCCAGAAAGGAGATAGCTACCTTCTGTTCTGCTTTATAGAGAATTAATGCCACCCCTCAGTTTCTGGGAAGTTTCCAATGCAGTTTTCATTTGGAATATCTGGTCACTTGAGTAACATGTAGCTTAGAAATAAAATAGAAGCAATTTTCTGCTTCATTTAAAACATAATCCTAAATTCTGCCAACTTCAGCCTGGCAATTCAGTGGAAAGGTTTCAGTATAGGGCTTTGTGATTGAATGTCATTATGAAGTCGGTTTTACTTCTCTGGTGTCCTGACAGTGTGGTAGCATTAGCTCTGAAGCGGAAGCGTGGTGTATCACCTTCTTGACAGCTTCTCTGGAGAGCTGTCCTCACTGTAGGTCGGGCAGTTGACCTTGGCCAGGCTATCCTTAGGGATCAGTGAACTTTATGTAGTCTGGGCCAGGATGATGTGGGCAAGTTTGAATGGAGGCAATGGAAATCTGCCCACTGAGCTGAACAAACTGGGCTGTGCTGGAGGGCCATCTCTCTCTGTTATGAGAAGGTCTTGCAGAAGAGATTTCTTGTGGTTTGAAATGCTGAAAAATTATGGTTATACCAGCCAGAAGTCAAATTAAGGAAGATCATGTGGGGGCTGATACACTTTTCCAAGGGTATAATTTTTGAGTGCTCAAAGAGCAAACCCAGCACAGTAAAACCCTGATTTCCTGCTGTGTTATCTTGAAGAGGGATTGCCAAATCACCCTGCCTTGCCTCCCCTGCTTGGGACTCCAAGGGAGCATGTGGGAGTCAGCAGGGACTGCCGCCAGTACCGGTTTCAGGGCATATAGGTGGTGGGGTCTCTAGCCCTCGGAAATTCATCAGGCAGCAGATCTTAGTCCAGGAGTTTCCTGTAAAAACAGTGACTAATCTCTACCCAGATGTGGTTGGTTTGGAAGCACATGGGGATATGTAATCAGACTTCCTTGCAACAGGCTGGTGATTGTTCAGTGAGATATTGGGCCAGTTCATTACACATCATGCTGATACGGGAAAGTCCTGATTGCCTCGAACACTCAGAGTTCTTCAGTGAGGAGATGTAGTATCTCCAGCCTATTTTTTTGTTTTAGAAACCCCAGCCACAGATATGATCCAAAGCCCCATGCTCTCACTAGGTTCAGGAGGAGTTTACCTTTTTCTTGAAAAATAGGTGTGGATCTGCTGTTTCCTTTTTTTCAGAGTTTCAAAGTTATAAGACTTCCTACATCATATTATTTAGCTCAGGGATATATTTTTTTTCAGCTTGTGGTTGCTTAGCATTTCCAGCAGAAATACAGGCGAAACTAGAAAATCTTTGCAAAATCATGGCTACTTCTGTGGGGCCTTCGGAAGTGATCATGAATATGCATACCACAGGTTGAAAACCTGTGCCACATTGCACGGTTCATCCCTGGGGCTTGCGCCTTTTGGAAATTCCTTTTTGTTCAAAATATTCCTCTCCTTGGTTGCTTCTTCCTCCTTTTAGTGTGTCTTCTTTGGAGCAACCCCTCTCCAGCATTCCTCCCATCCCACTGCCATGATGCTGCCGTTATTCCTGGTCGAATTACTGAAGTCTTTTCTCCTCCCCGCAGCATTCATGCGTCCCAGGGCAGGGTTTACCCCAGGCTTCCCATTACGTAGCCCTCTGTACTGCTGCCAGACGATACTTGCAGTATATGCTGCGGGTGATTCTCTCAGCCTCTGGAATGAATTATTTTATTGCTGCCAGCTTGTCAGAGAAATCAGCTTGAAAGCTGAGCCAGAGAGCAGTCCTGGGAGCAACCAATTCAAAGTAGAAGCAAGTCACCATCAAGCAAAATAAATAGGGGAATGCATCAGCTGGATCATATGAGCACTGTTTTAGAAGAGAATGTCAGAAGAACCAATTAGGCTTCAATAGGGAACCAGATCTTATATTTAATAAGCTCGTAAATATACAAATCGTGATAGTCTAATTAAGTGGCATTGTTTCTCAGGTTTTGTTTTTTAAGGGTATAGTTTTCTGTTTAACTTCCTTTCTTGTAAAGATTTGGCATGGTCTGGGACATTTTTCTTTTCTTGGTTAACTCGCAAGGAATTTGCATTCCCGCTCTCTGCCTGCGCTTTGGCTTGCGTGCTGCCACTGAAAAGGCTGTGAGCCATAAATAAAAGAACAATATGACCACAAGCACCCCCTGTAGAGGAAGAAGAAAGACGTGAGTAAAATAATATGCCGGAGAAAATCATAGACCAGATAATTTACCCTCCTCTAATGATTTCTGAGCCAGAATGAGGTATTTCATATAGTAAGAAAACAACTCTTTCGTTTTTTTTTCCTAGGGATTTCAAACCATTGCTGTGTTACAATTTGATTCAATTTCAGTTGGCCGTTAAGGAAAAAAATCATCAAAGGTCACTTACAAGCAGTGCAGAATCAACTGCATATACACTTCTGAAGCAGAAAGACTATTTTTTCATGCGTTTCTGTCACTTTCAGCCATTCAGACTCCTATGTCTTGAAAGAAAACACATCTCAGGTGTCACATTAATCTAGTTGGTATGAGATTATGGCTTGCAAATTGCTGATTTTGGATATGGGTGCCTGGTCCATTTAAATGACTTCAGCATAAATAGTAATAATAGACTACAGTGGCACAGTCTTTCAGAAGACGAGACATGAAGCTGTGCTTGTTAAAACTAAAATATACCCCAGAAGCAGGAAATTTAATATTATTAATGAAAACAAGAGGAATTAATAGGAATGTTTTCACACGATATAGTTCCTCATTCAGGATGTATTACCACGAGGACTTTACTGAGGGGTCTTTGCTGAATCTTTTTCCCTGAACACGTCTGCAGGACTGTGAGCATTCCTCCGCTATAACCTATGATGTATTTGGAACATTTGCATGTAATCTGTCAGGCAGGGCCTCTGCTATAGAGCGTGGGAGTTTTGGGCCCGTGGGATTTGTGAGGCTACAGATGCAGAAGTTGAAGTCAGTCAGATTTGTGGCGTGGATAGGGGCTTCCCCGGTGTTAGGAGAAGTGAAGAGTAAGTCCTGAGCGCGCTGCAGTCTGGCTGTGCACAGGCTATTCTCACGAGGTTTCCGTTTTCAAGGTTTGGATTCATTTTGGCATTGGAGTTCTCCTTTTAAGCTGATCCTCTGCAATTTTTCAAGGTTCACCCACAAGTCATAATTACCCTAGAGGATAACAGCACATGGATGCAATGAAATGCATTCATAAAAGTGCTTGTTTTTCCATTGATGGGGCTCTGACTGCTTGTTATCTCTGAGCATGATTTAGACGGATGTAAATGTAGCATCTCAGCCTTAAACATTCATAACTCCTTCCATCAAAAAATCTCGAAGCATTTTACACACAGATGTAACCAGATAATATGTCCTGTGTGGCATCTCCAACATTGGTTATCATCATTCTAAACCATATGCCAGAGTCTAGAGTATTCCCTGAAGTATTTTACATGGGAGGAATACATGTAAATAGAATATCTGGCGATCTATGAATGGCTCACAGGATTTTAATCAACTGCACAGTTTTAAAATTGGCATTTAAATCCCTCTCACATCTGTTGTTTAAAATAGCCAGCAGCGTGTGGGATACATTCAGTATGCAATATTCATATGAGTATGTTAATAATAGTACACATTATCACAGCAAAAAATAAGGTGTGTAACTGCAGTGCTTGTTAGTGTAAGTGTTTAGAGGTTTTGGAGAAAGCACTGTTTAATAGTGAAAAATAAGTATTTTCTCCCTACAGATAATACTGAGATAAATTCTCTGTATTTTGAGTAGAGGACATAAATGCTCCCATTTGCATCCTTGCTACACAGTATGGCTTCCAGTGCTCTCCAAAAGCAGTCCTTATGGGGTAACTTGCACAGAAAGCTAATAAACTACACCTGCTTTAGCTTCTAAATATGAAAGGAGGTGAAACACTTCTTGGAAAAAGTTGTTTATGGATCATATAGGCAAGGACATAGGTGAAGCTAACGCTGGCTAGGTGTTAACTAGCTCTGGTTCATTGACAAGTAGTGAATTCAAACTGCAGCCCTAGTCCATCTTCTCTATGCATTTGTATGGTCTCTGTGCCTTTGTTCCCTATCTGCAAAAGAGTATTACTTATGCAGACTCTGCCACTCTTTCTTCATCTCAGTGAAGCCTTTAAAAGAGGTTCAAGGTTTGAAGTGCACTAACATGGGGTGCATTTAATCTCTGACTGTAAAGTATTGGGGAGAGCTGTACCCTCCCTCTCCAAAAAATGCAGTAACTCTGAGACTGAGCACCCAGAAGGTCTAGAATTCTACCTAAAATAATCTTTGGTTTTACATGTTTTCTTAGGTAGCTTCTGTCTCTGGTCCTTTCTGGTCCTATGCTGGTTGTTGTTCTCATACACTCCTGGTCATATGCTATGATGGGCATTTCTTTAAAAAAACAAAACAAAACAAAAACCAAAGAAAAAGAAAAACAAAAGACACAAAAAACACAAGGGAATGTATTTTCATCCCACAGGAATGACTCTACTACACTCGTCATTGTTTTGAAGCATGTTTTAGAAATTTGTAATGACAGCATTGGGATTATATAGTTAATTGTGGAGCAACCATTTTTACAATTTGTGTTTTACCCCACATAGAAAGCTATAATTTACTCTGAGTAATTAGGTTAGGTTTAATTTTGGCGAGACATAGGCCCGTATTATCCAGTGTAATATACTGTAATCCTCATGTTAGGTAGGGTGCCAAGTATTCCGTTTGTTTTGGGAGCCAACAAAATTGCCACTTGTCCAGAGTTGCTCTTGGACAGAATTGTGAATGTGGTAACATTTTGCTGCTTAAACCGGTTTATTATTTGTCTCAGAATGACCTGGAGATATTCGTGCCATTCATTGAACATTATGTAGAAGATTTATGGCACTTCGATAATAAAATTATGTATTTAACAGCATATGGGGGGCAATATTGAAAGGCTTGATATCATCAGACACCAAGGCTACTTTCTGTCTTTCATGACCACAAAATTTCCATTTCTTTAGCTTCTTGCCACGCTATAAATATAGTGGTCAGAGAGATGACACCACTGCTGTATTGCTATTACACTACTGTGTAACAGTTTGCTAATAAAAGATAAATCTAAGTTAAAAAATGCCCATAAAAGTATTTTTTTCCCACTTTCTACCCTTTCAAGTGCCTTTTCTGAACTTTCTTAGTGGTTTACTTGTCCTTCAGAAAGTCCTTTTATCAAAAGATATTTGAGTATATAGTCATAGGTTGGTGTCTCTTGAGGGGCCCTCAGCTGCAAAGGACATATTTTTTAAGTCCATATTTATTACATATCTGGACTGTTTTCTGAAATAGTTCTCTTTTGAAGCCTGAGAGGAAGGATTTCCTAAGAACATTTTCTGTCTTACTGAATGCAACTAACATTTTAGACACTGAGATTTTATATGTTCTGTAGTGTCCAATTAAAAACTGTCATTCTCTGTTGATTTCTTAGAACTTTTACCACTTCTAGGTCCAGTTATTTCTTGAAATCAAAGCTAAAACATAATAGGCTACTGATGGATCTTGATGAGGTGTGATTTTTCACCTCAAGCCAGCACACATGGGGATCACTTTTCCCATTAAAGACATTAAGCAGCCGTCCTCTCTGAGGTTTTGCTTCATTTGGTAACTGTCATACTGCATAGAACATTTCATTTTCTTTCATAGGGAATTTTTTTACTTTTATACCAGAAGGCTATGAAATATGTAATCCCATAAAGAATGTTTCAATAATTTTTATACTGGTGTTGAAGAAACAGCTGGATCCACATTCCTGTCTGTAAAGACCAGTATTGCAATTCCCAGTTCATCATGATGGATTGGGTAATTCCACACTAAGGAATTTACTCAGCATTTGGAAGGGACGGGATTGTACGATTGATTGGTTTTTGTTTGATTATAAATGCCATCCAAAAATAATTCCTGTACTCATTCACTGACATATATTACCTCTCTTTCCTTCTGACCCCTCTGGAAATTTCTTTATGCTGGCTATTTTGACCATGGGAATGTTCAGGGAGATAAAACATGTACCAATGATATTTCTACACATCTTGGTGAAGGAAATAATAAGCATTTATCAGTGCTACTAGGAAGGGCTGTGATAGAGGTATAACTTTATGGGGAACAGCAGCTGCATAGTGGTTAAAATAGAAGGCTGAGAGCCAGGTCTTATCAGTTTATCCTCAGCTCTGCTGTAATCTTCTTCTTATCATTAACCTTGCATTAATCCTTTTAGTGGCATTCCTCCCTCCCCCTACCCTGAGCAATTTAGGATTGTTGAAGATGAAATTTTGGCCTATGTTCTTGGGTGGAGTGTTCATAACACCTCACTTCTGGCACCCACTGTACATGGCTGAGGGCCCCTCCATCATCTCTTTTGCAGTCAGGGAAGCGATGTCAACCTGACCTTCTTTTCATTCTCACTCCTAACCTGGGTGTTAGAGTTAGATTTCTAAAGTAAGGACTATTTCAACATCTTTATTTGTCAGATGACAATTAAAATCACATAATCCTGCCCAACAATTATAAGCCTTCTATAACTAAGTAATGATTTGTTATTATAAATAATAAATACAATATAATTGTTAGAAACTTAGGTAGGCTGGTTGGTGCTATAAATGAATCTTTGCTTCTCAACTTTATAAACATACAAGAACCCCTGCCTTTCCCCCATCAGACCCAAGTAGGTAGATGCTAAAAAATACAGTTCTTAAGGAACTTTAATACTTGTGACATCCACTCTATGCCTGCACTACCCTGAACAATGTCTAATGTACTGGGAGCCTGTCTCTAAGAAATCCTTGGCACTAGCACAATGCAAGTAGCAATTAAAAAACACTGGGAAATGTTATTACTTTATTCAAGGTCTGGAACAGCGGATTGGTAATTGCTGGGTTTTGGTGCTACTATTTCATGCTCACAAAATGCTGGTGACAAGGCAGAAGCCTAACCACTTCTCTTGTTGTCTGATTTCTCCTCCCTTTCATCCTCTCGAGTGGTAGATCAAGAAGATAACCGCAGACTGGTGCCTGTGGTGCAGAGCTCTTGGGGCTGCTGTCTGTGTATGCTGGACCATGCTGATAAAAAAAGTAACTTCAACAACAACAACAAAGAGGGAAGAATTGTTTTCTTGCCCCCTATGGAATGAAGACCTGAAGACAGGCGGGAGGTCCTGGTGTTTGGAGGAGTTGGCATGGCAGAAGGCCTGTGATGGCCTTTGTAATGTAATTGTTATAATGGTAGGCTAGGGAATTGCAGTGGTTCAGTGAAAAGCTCCAGCCATTTCTCCTGGTGGTTCTTTGTGTGGTTACAGCAGGAGCTTGAGCATCCCTGTGTGCAGATGTGCCAGGACTGAGAATGCTTCTCAGATGACTTTGTGAGCTCTGCGGGTAGTGATAGACCACAAGAAACAAGGGAAGAGCTAAACCTTCAGGAAGACTTCTGCAGAAAGTGGTTGGGGGAGGAGGGGGAGAAAGAATTATAAAGTAGGTGCTGATCTGAAACAGATACAGAGTCATGGAGACAAAGAAGGGGAGGAGAGCGATGAACATGGTAAACACAGGTCTCATCCTGTATGAACTCAGAAGAGCTCCATGCAGGAGTTCAGAAGAGCTCCAAAGTTCCTCTGCATAGATAGATATAGCCAATAGAAAAAAATTTTTATGGTCTTCAAGGACTACTTTTTCGTGAACAAACTTTTCTGTTGTACTTTTTCATTCTTTTTGATCATATATTCTCAGTTAACAGTGAAGGAGTTACTAAAGCTCTCTTTGCGAACTAGATGAGCCAACATTGGCAAATAGATTTGTAAAATCTCCAGTTCAGCCATAGTTCGACCATTATAATTTTAAATGTTCCGAAGATTGCGGCTGGAAAGCTGCCTGGCAGAAAAGCACCTGGGGGGTTAGTCGTCAGCCAGATGAATATAAGCCAGCAGTGCCTAGGTGGACAAAAAGGCCAACAGCATCCTGGCTTGTGTCAGAAGTGGTCTAGGGAAGTGATTGCCCTCTTGTACTTGGCACTGATGATGCCACACCTCAAATACCGTGTTCAGTTTTGGGCCCCTCACTACAAGAAAGACATTGACATGCTGGAGCTTGTCCAAAGAAGAGCATCAAGAAGGATCTAGAGCACAAGTCTTGTGAGGAGTGGCTGAGAGAACTGGGGTTGTTTAGTCTGGAGAAAAGGAGGCTCAGGGGAGACCTTGTTGCTCTCTACAACTCTCTGACAGGAGGTTGTAGAGAGGTGGGGTTTGGTCTGTTCTCCCAAAGAACAAGCAATAGGACAATTGGAAATAGCCTCAAGTTGCACCATGGGAGGTTTAAGATGGACATCAGGAAAAATTTCTTTACTGAAAGGGTTGTTGATCACTGGAACAGGCTTCCCAGGGAAGTGGTGGAATCACCATCCCTAGAAGTATTTAAAAAACAAGTAGGTGTGGCGCTTAGGGGTATGGTTTAGTGGTGGACTTGGCAATGTTAGGATAGTTGTTGGGCTTGATGATCTTAAAGGCCTTCTCCAATCTAAACAATTCTATGATTCTATGAAATTGAAATTCTTTCTCTTCTTCTGGGTGACTATTCCATAGGGTAGCAGATGCCCCTCTTGGAAAGCTCTCATATATGTTCAATTTACTTCCTTTCATTTTCTATCTCATTACTTTTGTTGTATACCTAAAATATCCCACTTTTCTAGAGTTTAATCTCTCCACCTTACACATTTACCTCTATGAGGAAATATGTGATTCCTTTCCATAGCAAAATTTTTAAATCAAGTCCAGACAATAAACCACAACATTCTTCAGGAGTATAGAGTTTCTATGTTGGACTCTCAACAGAAAATGCAATTTTAACAAGGAATTGATAGTAAAAGAATTAGCTCAGGTGGTGGTAGCATCTTTAGGACAGCAGTGCTAGAGTCTCTGTGGGCAGCTAGAGCATTCTCTCCAGAGAAGTAGGACTGGTTTTCCTGTGCTGGTTTACCTTAGATTGGTACCAGCCCATAAAAGAAACTGGCTCTGATATGTCTGTGCTACAACATAGTCTCTCCTTCTTTCATTCTTTAGAAGGAAGTTAAGTCTTCTTTAATCTTAAAAAAGTTGCTGCTGATGTGTGTTCACCTTTGTGTTGAGATGTGAGATGCAGCAATAACTACCAGTTAAGAGCCTTGTCACCTACAAGTAATAGGATGTGCCTGTATAACATCGTAAATGAAAAATGTGAGTTACTAATCTGCTCTGTAGACTGTGGAGCTTCACCAGTGTTTCAGGAAGCAGGTGGGCTGCAAATGTTCCTTTTCGCAAAGCATCCTGCTTACAGAGAGGTTCCCAGTGCTGTGGCTGAAGTGAAATCCATGAAAATTTTTGCATGGAAATTCTCATGAAAATGGCCACAGCTGAAAATACCAAAAAGCCACTAACACAAGCATATTTTATTTTTATTTTCAGGAAATTCCAGTATCAATACCTCTGGTTATTTTTGGCCCAACTGGAGTCAAAGGCAGTAGGCAGTAAAGTCCTCAGTGCCCATTAGAGAGGCAAATTCTCCGCCAGTAACCTTTTAGTTTGTGTTGGTTTTGTTGGTTGGGTTTTTTATTTGAGAAAAGTAGAGTGTTCCTTGGCTATGTGCTCCTCTGAGTGATTTTCTTCTTTTTCATCTTGAGGGATTTTGCTTGGCTGGGCCCAAGGAGAGGGGTTTCCTCCATGAGATCTTTTTTCTTTCCTCCAGATATTCCTGATCCCTTTGCTTTCACTGTGCCCTTCCAAATAAATTCTAAACACATTTCCTGTCTTTTCATAGTGTCAGCACTGTTAGTACAGTAGGTGACACTTAATATAGTACCCAGATTAAGGAATGGTGAGCATGAGATGAAGGGTTGATGGAGGAACTACGAAAAACATTCAAAATAGCATCTAAGATTTATACCAGGTTCTTGTTAGTGGGATGAGTTCACTGGAGTTTTGTCCTGCCTGTCTCTGCCAGAAAGGCTGTTTCAGAGAGGAAGATTGCTAAATTAAACCTCAGTGATGGGAGGAAACTCAGAATTAGTCAAGATGAGGACTTTGCATCTTCATCTTATTCGTGATTTAAAATCAGTGTTGTGTTTCACCTGTAGATCACCAGACATAAGGGTTCTGAAGCAGTAATTCACGAAACAAGATGAAAAATCACAAGATCTCAAAAATCAGTGTTTTGTTCCTTTTCCTCCAAGCTTTTAGGGTATATTTATGTAGAGGAGTTCTTTACAATTGTAGATGTTAAGAATTATTATTCAATAATGACAACAAAAAATATTCTCAAGTAGTCACTTGGCAGAATCAAGGTCCTTGAGAAACACCTCAAATAGGATAAGACAAGTGGTAAAATCCTGGCAGCTGGCAGTGGTTATGTTTCAGATGGAAGTCATGTGCCAGCCAGTAGGTTAGGATATGTTTCCCTGGCCATTGGGGGTTAATACCAGCTGAAATTCTAGTGGAACCTGGAGTGTTAATCCATATTAAGGAGATCTGGGGAAAACAAGTGCCTTAATCCTTGCAAACCCAGTGATAATGTTGTTACTGCCTGTCTACATATATACCTCCTGGACCATTCATCTGGACATCAGATCAACCAGTCAGGATAGCAGAATACAGCAAAGTACAGATCTTTCCCTTGTGTTTCCCCTTAAATTCCGGCTAGTACTACAGGAAATTCTGAATTTATCTGAGATGAACTGCAAAGACCTACTTTTTTCAGATTGTACTTACTTTCATGTGTGTTTATCTTCTACCTGCTGTACCATTACAACTACGGAAAAGTAAGTCAAATCACTTCCTGGTCTAAGTTTCTGTTGTGTCCTCACCTCTCAGTTTTACTGGTTAGGCACAGCCAAAGTCTGATTTAAATCCTAGGAAAGCCCAAGACCTACCTCCCACAAGCACCTCACTAAACATCGGCAGCAGCAAAGGACATGGGGGGGAGCAAATATGATGTGCAAATATGATGCATCTGGGTAAATGCAGGAGGCAGCTCTTAAAACTGGAGTTCAGAGAGCTCTCTTTCATTCATCCATGGGAGAAGGCCTCATTATAATTGTTCAAGCCTGACTGGATTACATCACTTTCCCCCTCATTTCACTCCCTCCCCGCCTGCCTCCCTCCCTTTATTTACACCCCTTGTTCCATGGCAGCGTTGAGCAGGGGCTTCCTTAATGATGCATGCTGATCGCTTCATTCCCTATTGCCCCCCCATTGCCTCCCCCCCGGTGCTTTGAAGTGTGCTCAGGTCTCAGGCTCCAGTTCAGAGGTCACTTTGTTTATTTATGCAAAGCTGGCTCATCTGTGAAATGGGGCTTTCAAGGCATCTGACATCAAAGACTCCAAAGCTGGTCCTATCAAGTCAGAGCAGGGACGGGCCTTGCATTATAACAAATTAAAGCAACTTTGTGAATCATAGAGAAATATTACATCTAGGTTTGTTCCATTCAAAATTCGGGCCCTTGCTTTGACTCGTGGCTGGATGCTTAACACGTAGTATTGGCCTGAAAACCAGTCATACCCGTACAGCTAAAACATGAAGCCTTCATGGAGAATCTGTGGGTAAATAAAATTTGATCCTGGCTCAGTAGCAGTCTGTGAATATTTCCCATCAGTTTCTCTCAGAGCCGGACTGTTATGCAGCATTTTCCATTTGTTTTAACTTTTAAGAGGGAATGGAACAATTCTGCTATGGTAATAAACAGTAACTATACCCCACTTATGTGGCACTCTTTGTCTCATTGAGTCCCTCAATTGTTTTGTCAATTGATGGAGTTACATATAGAGATCCCCTTTCTGCAGAAATCCAGTCTGCTTTTGGAGAGGGGTAGACCACAAAAACACATGGCAGGCAATATGCATAAGGCATCGTGCCTTCTGGGGTGAGAAAGAGCAATTTGGCTCATGGTGTCAGCACTGATAATCAGGGCCTTGTACACTCAAACTTGTCAAGTCTCATGCAAAACCAATGCCACGACTGCCCCTTTCATCCCCACCACACACTTCACCAGCAAAGCACCAGCAGTTCAGTCCTGTGGCATCTCAGACCTAGAAACCAGCTTGGAATGGGGTCCTGAAGCTAGAGCGTGGCAATGGCTGGAGAGCAGCTGGGAATCACGCCACTGGGATGACAATTCCTGAACAGTGGCCTGATGCCTCTGTATCTGCCCTGGCCCTGGTTTTTATGGCTAGGCATGGTATTTCGAGGGGAAGGGGCTGCATGAGTTTATCCCATGTCTCTAAGTTTGTCACCTGACACAGTATCAGAACCTTCCACTTCTTTGATCAGACAGCATGCTTTGTAACACCATGGAACAAAATTGTACAGTGAGGACACCTAAATCATTTGTTTTCCTAGCCTCAGATACTCGTGACATAAAATTAGTCAGTGATTATTTTTCAAGGCAGGTTTTCCACTTCGTCTTCCAACTGGCTGCTCTCCTAAGCCTGTGATACTGTCCAAGAAGTCCAGTACAGGATGACCTTCCAATAGAGGTCACAGAAAAGGGAGCCTGTAGGAAACTTCAGCAGTTCATCCTTCTTAGCACTGCAAAGCTGGA
Organism: Chloroceryle amazona; assembly: GCA_027560015.1. Classification (NCBI taxonomy): domain Eukaryota; kingdom Metazoa; phylum Chordata; class Aves; order Coraciiformes; family Cerylidae; genus Chloroceryle; species Chloroceryle amazona. The sequence goes on along the minus strand of JANHFX010013745.1, from coordinate 16,909 downwards.
GAGGCTGCATAGCTGCTCCCTGCTGACCTTCGGCTTCAGGCTGGGTTTTTTGTTTGTACTTACCATCCTGACTTGCCTGCCTCTGGGGGAGGTGATGAGAGTGTGAATAAGTAATTGGCTTATTAGGTCATTTTTGAATATAGCTAAGACTCATGTGATTTCTGCTACTAACTCATTGTTTTGTATGCTGGTTGTACATATCTGAATGTGGCTCATTTTTTCAGGTCCACTCTCTGTCTAATAAGAATATTATCAGGCCAGTTATACTTGTAAAGCTTGGGGTGAAATGCAAACAGCAGGTCTTCAGATCTGGCACTATTAACTAGGCTTCAGACTGCAGGTTTGTGGTGAACCAAATGCCTCTGAACTTCCAGGAAATTTGGCTTTGCTTTCAATGTCATGAATCCCTTCCTGGGAGTGAGCAGGCTGACCAAAGTGTGTCTGTGGTACAGAAAAAGATCGATCAATCATTGATTTCACAGGGACTAGAACAATTGCAGAAGTGTTTTCCTACCTTAGGAAACAAAAAATAAGAAAGTTCTTCAAAACAGGGAGAGACAGATTCTTTCCATGCAGCCACACTACTAACTTTGGTTGGGGCAGGTGGAAGTCAAATCTTGGTGGTATCTGAATTAGATTGAGGTCTTCCATACTAAGGATATTCCTGAGATATCAATCTCCCACAGTGCTGTTCCACTTTATGTAATAAAAAGCTCTTTGGCTCTCTCTGAGACCACAGTTCAGCACTTAAGACACTTACCCAAGGTGCAAGAGGAAAAGTTCAAATCCGTCTCTGAATGTGGCAGCAGAGGGACTTGACTCCGGGTCACTCACATCCCAGGTTAACACTTTATCGTCATGTCACTGTCTGTTTTGCTGCCTCACTTAAACTTTTGACTGGAGATTCCCAAAATGAGTTGCATCCAGTTTCTGGATCTCAAGAATCAGCCTTTTCCTACAGCTCTCAAGTGCGAGTTCATTCAGATATAGGCACACTGAAGGTAGGAGCCCAGTTCACTGCACATTGCAGCTGGAAGGGAGACCGCTGTAACATCCCTCACCCAGTGTGCAGTTCTGGGGATGGGAAGGAATAGTTTTGCTCTACATGTGTTTCCATGTTTCTGACATTTCCCTCCTCCTTGAGACTTGTACTGTGTGGTGGTGTTAACATTACCACATTCCTAACAAACATGAAATGAGTTCCAGTGGATTTAACTAACATGCCTAAATGCCAGCAGTTGTTTATTTCAGTCTTACTCCTCCACCAATTATCTCTTCCATAGGCTCAGCACAGTGGCATTAGTTATCCTGATCTCCTCCCCCCTAAAATGATTTTTTCTGGGTTTGGAAGGTTACTCTGCAGGTTTGTGATTTGGCAGGATAACAACCAAAGAAGCATCTTCAAAGGATCAAACAGACTTAGAGCAATTTTGCTTACATCAAAAGCTTGGCAGCATGTCAAGAGGTGTTGAGAACACCAGTCAGTCCTTGTGTGTAGGCAGGAGGAGCACACATGGGCTGACATACTGTAACATGAGGCAGAAGGCAAGGGAGGATATACTGCTCTTTGTACATCAAGCTGAGTAGGATTAACATATAATTGACAGAACATCGCCACTTAAACATCTTAACCACTTTTGAGATATTCAGCATTTAACAATGGGCAGGATTCCTACATCTCTGACCACAGCTTTTCTGTCTTCTCCATTACCCAGTACATTTTTCTAATTGTGCTAGGGGATTTACTAAGTTCCCTGTCAGAGAGCATCCAAGATTTTAGTTGTAGCACTACTGATACTTATGTGAAAAATTGCCAGAAGATAATCAGTTCAGTATTTTGACTGAAAGGAGACAATCTGTCATATGCAAGCCATCATATATAATGAGTATATTTGTATCCCCTGCATTCAGTTTGCCAAGGTTGTAAAAATCTATTTGCAAAACGCGGCACATGGGTTACTCGCCTGCTCTGTAGCACAGGCTGCGGGCCAGCCTCAGCGGAGCCTTCAGGGTACATTTGTACTCAAGGCACTTGTTGATGAGCTGATGTTTCCTGAGCGTCGCTGTGTTTCATGCTGCTTCCCTGTGGTTTGGGCTGGGGCACCCAGGAAAGCCTCTGGGTTTCCAGCGATGGATGGAGGGTGAAAGGGAGGTGGGAAAGGGCAAGCAGCTGGAGTGAGCTGCTGAAGGAAGAGTACGTCGTGCTGGTGCCCTGAAAGTTTTCTTTTCCCCTCGAAGTGACAGCTGTACATACCTCCAGGGGAAACCGTGCTGAAGTAACCACAAGGAGAGGAGAAAAATCTGTCAGGGGCGAGGGGGGACAAACCCATATGGCATTGCAGCCTCTCTGCTTAAGGGACAGCGGCAAACGAGAGCGGAGCATGTGTCAGCGTAAAATGCTGGAGACAGGATGATTTTCCAAAATAGCGGAAACTGGGGTGAGGATGGGGTTAAACACACATTCTTCTCAAACAAAGACTGCTCACAGGTTTACAGCTAAACACTGTCTCAGTACAATCCAACTTCTAAAACAACTGTAAAGAGCAGTTCTACTATTTGTACATTTTCGGGGGAGGCAAGATCATATAGAAGATGAGATGTTTTTTCCTGTCTGTCACAGAAATTACTGAAAGAAATTTCCTCTCTTTTGCTCATGAAACCTTTTTCATATGCTTTTAGGAGTTGGGCATTTGGGGGATTCTTTCCTTAGGTCAGATGTTTCCCACTTCTCTTGATTTATGTTTTTTTTACACCATTGCAGAGCAACTCATTACTGGGGTGACCTTTTTCTCAGCTTTCACCTCACCTGTGAAAATCAAACTTCACACACTTCAGTGCACTTTAGCTAGGAGCTGAGTAGCTCTTCATCAAGATCTTCACTTCAAATCCAGCTGCCATCCAGCTGTGCCACCTGTAGAGCGCAGAAATGTCCTGGGAAGACCCATACTTTGCTGTGCTGTCACCTGTGGGTGCCCCAAGTCCCTGAGGTGGACCTCCCTCTTGGTGTGACACATTGCTGTGAGAGGATGCTTGGAGCTGAGCGCTTGTGCAGTAGAGGTCAGGCTGTTACTGGAGAAGGAAAAAACCTTCACATCTGGGGACTGCAGAGCTGTGAGGCCACCAGCATCATTCAGATGGCAGAAGGAAGCTCAGGGCGCTCTCCTGCTCCCTTGGACCTTGTGGAGACCTTGTAGGTGGCCATATCACAGTGGCAATCTAAAGTGGGTGCTGCTGGAGAGGTGGGGTTTCACTTTGTGGTGATTTCTATTTCTCCTATCAGTGCAAGGCACAGTGTGGAGTCCTTGATGCTGTTCTTTGATAGTGGTACAGACAGCTAGAGTGATAAGGGAGAAAGTGATGTATTGTCAGTACAGGGGGATGGGTGGTCTTAATTAAAACAAAAACAACATCCGCAAACAGCTTTTCAATTCAATATTGCATTTTCCAGCTATAGCTTTGCTTTCAGTATCCCTTGAGGGCTCATTTGACCCCAGACCTGCTAGCCTTCCTCATTTTGTATGGAAGCTGAAAGGCAAATTTAGTGGCCCTAATTCCACTGCTTGTGCTCCGTGTGGCTAATCACTTAAGTCTTTCCCCAACACCTATGTTTAATAACCTGTGATTTTGATTTATACCATTATTTGCATAGAAGCTACAATGAATCAGCTCCTCCTAGGGAACAGCGACCTGTAAACATAAACAGAGACTTTTGTCAGCTATTAATGGAAACATTGATTAATATCCCACTGTTTTGGTAGCCTGCTGAAAAGCTCATAAAGCAGCAAACTAAATTGTTCATTAAACTTGCCAGGCTCTACGTGCTAGGAGGTGGATGCCAAATGTATGTTGAGTGTTTCAGCTGCATGGTACCTCCAGGAGGAAATGCAAACTCTTGTTATCAATATTGCTGTGCTACACACAACCGTCTTAACATCTTCCCTATCCTTTCCTTTGCAGATGATGCCAGCTCAGGAAAGGATAGCCAGGTGCCTGAAGGCTCCAATGGAGAATATGAAGATCATTCTGGGAAGCAATGGGGTGAGGAGCAGTGTATTGTTTTTCCTCAGTTCTTGGTTCAATGCTGTTAACCCAGCAAGTTTCTCAGTTGCTCAAGGAGAGGAAAGGCAGAGTGTCTGGAGTGAGTTCTCCCCACAGATGGTCAAATAATAAGCAGAGCATCAGCTGAACATGTCAGTGTGAATGGATCCCATCCAAAGGTCCTTCTGTGAAATGCAGCCCCTGCTCTGCTCTAAGGCCCCTTGCTATATACCCCAGCATGCTTCTCCCTTGCATTTGTTTTTCTGGGCAGTGACTTTCTTTTGCATGTGCAGCTATTAGAACTTTCATAGACTGTCTATAAAAGGCATATTGACTTTTACAGCAATATTTCCAAAAGCCTTCAGTGCCAACATAACACTGCTCCCACTGAGGGCAAATGGGAGGTCTGACTTCACTTCAGGAGAATTAGCATTAGGCCAAAGCTGAGTATTTTTTAAAACTACCCTCTCTCTTAGACACCTGCATGAACTTCTCTAAGCCCTGGACTGCTCAAGCATAGGATTTTGATGCTGTTGCAGAGCTGTGGGGAACTGCTAAAATCACACTTGGAACAGGTTCTGAATCACTGCAAGACCTGCAGGTCCAAAGTTTCTTTCAATCACTCCTTAAAGGACAATAACTTGTCAGGCTGATGCCAAGCAGCTTTTGGCCATTACTGACAGGAGTGCAGTGAGAGTTTATGACCCCAAGGGATGAAGCATGTTTTCATTTTGCTCTTGCAGTACTTCCCTCCTTTTAATTTTATAATGCAGAGATGTCTTTGTACCACATTCATGGCCAGGGAGTAACCTCTTGACAATGGTAAGGGTGGAATCTGTCAAGCTTTCACTCTGAGAGTCCTCACCACTTGAGCTGAGGACAGTTTTCTTCAGGAGCTGGCAAACAAGGGATATGGTGTATTGTGTAAACCAGGCAACACTGGGAAGAGGCAGTGCCATAATAGCTTTGGATTACATATTCATGTGAGACTGAGCTTGCTCTGGCAGAGGAAGGTGAGCTCCACTCATTCTGGAAAAGGACGACAGCATTTTAGAGATAGAGAAAGGGTGGCTTAGATAAACTGCGTGGCAGGAGTCCTTCAGAAGGGATTCAACAGCTAACAAGGGAAGGTGATGTCTCTCCATTTTTAATTATTCTGATGGAAATAGGAGCAGACATTGAATGACAAGGCAAATGTACTTCTGAGAGAGCTGGTGGGTGGTGGATCAATACAATAGAATCATAGAATGGTAGGGGTTCAAAAGGACCTCTGGAGATCATAGAGTCCAACCCACCTGCCAGTGCAGGAACACCCAGGGCATGCCACACAGGAACACATAATATTCTAAAAAAAAGATGTAAACACTACTAAAATTATTAGGCATTGACAATCTCATTAGATTGTGTCTTACTCTGTGCTGCCCTGGCTCAGTCCTTCTTTGTGCTGTAGTGTTTCTGCACCCCTGCTTTTTCCGCTTTCCCTCTCTCCTCCTCCTCTCCCCAAGCAGGGGAATGGCTGGCACAGGCCACTCACCCACCCAAAGCCCTTTCCATTCAGCAGTGTTCACCAGCAAACTGCTGGTGTGGGCTTGTGTGCAGAGAGGGTCATTGTATGTCTGCAGATCTCTGGAGAATAATGGGTGAAGCTGCAGTTTGTGTTTTCAGAGTCCTGGGCACTAGAGAAGTGGGGAGGAGAAGTATGACAAAAAAAAGTCACCACTTTGCTTTACCATCATGAAGTGGTATCTCTGGGGGGAGACCCTGCCCCCATCATGAGCAGGGAGCTGATGTGAGGAAAAGTAGATATCCTGGTCCACATCTACCCACAACTGACTGAGCTCTTATCCAAAAGACTTGGAAGTATTTCAATTCTTAGTCATATTGTGACACTTTTTTGTACAAGTATCGTGAAAGCTTGCTGTGGTACTGTCACTGAGGTAATTGTGGCATATGTCAGCAGCCTGCATGTTTTAGCTAACCTCATCACTTTGTGTGAGCAAGTCTGAGAGGAGCCCCTGGGAATGAGCCATGCACCTTGAGGTGTCCTGCAGGGAGAGGAAACTGCTGAATTCCTTCCCAGGACTTTGTGCTGACAGCCTTCTGTTTCATTTAATTTTCATTAGCTTGAATAAATCTTCATGGTAAACAGCATTTCAGCAAGGAACCCATACACAACAGTGTCTCTTTGTCCCCATCCACTTGTGTTTTCCCTTGCTCTTGTGTGTGGCATAATTTATACTGTACAAATGTGCGGTTCATGTTTATGAAGCAAACGCCAAGTGATGTGGAGAAGAACAAGCATGTGAAGTATAAATAACACAGAGGCACTTTGTGATGGCCTTTGCTGGCACTCCAACAAGCGAAACTTCTGTAAATGGTACAGATTTGGGGACAGCCATTTACTAGCACCAACTCAAAAGAGACTTTTTCTGCCTCTCTGTCACACTGCTGCTTCTCCCTCTTTCTCTTTTGTGCTTGCTGGGTCTCTTTTTCAACTCTCATGTGTGTGTCTCTTTCTCTTTCTCCTGTTTTTGTTAGCTGGCTTTTCTAAACTTGTCCAATTCAGGCTTTTGTCAAGGAAACATTCAGGACTGTGTAAATGGGATCTGGTTTCAGCATATTGCACACAGACTGGAGTAGCTTTTGAGACCACATAATCACTTAACCTTCTTTAAACAGAAGAAGAAAGAGCCAAAGAAGTTTAGCTTTACCTGTAGTTTGGTACGTATCTGGGCAACAACATACAAGGAGCGAATGCAATCCTACAGACAGATTCATGGGAGTTACTGTGGGAGGAAAAGCAGAAATGTTATAGGCCTGCTTTTTGGGGGTGGAAAGAGGGTTTCTGTCTTGCAATGCCCTTACCGAGTAAGGATGTCACCAAGTCCTTGTGAAATATTGCTGTGGAAGCAGGGAAGAGGTAAGGGAGAGGTAAGAGCTTGCAGTCACTCACTTGACTCTTCACTCTGCATGGGCAGCATGACTGTCCTGTCTCCAGCTTCCTCTTTGGTACGTTAGTCCCAGTCCAGGACCCCTGTTTGGACCTGCAGTTCCTGGTCTCAGAGTAAATTACTGCCATATTAGAGGACAGCTGTTTAGACTGATTTCATGGCTGGTTCTTAACCTCCCCATGCACCTCGTAGACATTTACTCAGCTTCCACAATGGCAGCCTTTATCAGCACATCTCCCTCTGCTCAGATTTAAACCGGCATGTTGTTGTTCACAACTTGCAGCTCTGACAGGGTTAATTGTCACTCTGGGAGGGCAATTGTTTTTCCTGGGAGGAGGCCTCTCTTCCAGCAGACCTCAAAGGGAATACCCAGTAATTTATGCACCAGGACCTGTGGGGTGGGTTACTATGTGGAACTTGCTGCTCAGCTGTCACAGCAAGGACTTTGAGTGCCAAAGTTGCTCTGGTTCATTGGATTACACTTGAAAGCCTCTGTATGGAGAGTAAAGCATTTCTGAGCAAGAGTTTGAAATAACATGAAATGGCTGGGACCCAAAAAGACAGCCAGGGGGGCCAAGGGAAGGCTTCAGAGGCAGATGGTTTCCCCTACAGAAAAGGACTTTGAAGAGAGGAGTGTGCCAAAGGGTGTGTTCTTCCGAGGAGGGATGCTGGGCAAGGCTGCAGGGAGAGGAGGACTACGGGCTATGTTCACAGACCTTGGAAGGCAGTGGCTGCTGTTCCCCAGTGCTTGGAGAGAGGAAGCTGCAGACCAGCCTCCTCCATTCACTAAAGCTCTGCTATGATGCACATCCCAGAGCTTCTAGCCCTCAGCCCTGGGCAGCCACGCTGGCTCTCTAGTAGTGAGTCCCACTGTGCCATCTTGCAGCTAACTTCCTTGATCCATGAAGCACCATATTCTTAGCTTGCTTTGGTGCGTTTATGCTGCCAAGGTTGTGGCTTTCCAATTGCTGCTGGTGACTGGCATAATTCAATCACCAGTTGCTAGTCCGGTTGCCAGTGGCTGATGGGCGTAATATTCAGCCCCATGTGCCACAGAGCAGGCCATTCATTGCCTAATTTTCTTTTTTCCTAAGAACAGGATCAGGGAGGATTCACATGGGGAGTGCAAAAATGAGGGGTGACTGCCCTTTGGGGCTGAAGAATGCAATCATGGTAAGCAAGAAATCGGCTTCAGAAGCAGGGGGAGAAGCCTGTTGTGGAAATGCTGGATGGACTCATAGGAGAAACCAGCTTTGCCAGAATTAAAAAAGAAAACAGGTGAATTTGGCAGGAGTATTTCTGATGTAGGGGAAGAGTGCCAAGTGGGAGTCAGAAGTGGGGTTAACCTCAGAGACCGCAGTTAAAAGTGCCCCTGAACTGGCATCACATAATTAAAGTAACTGTGAGAAAATAGTAATTTCTTTTGAATTCTTCATTACAGGATACTATGTGACAATCATTTGCCTTACAACAGATCATGTTCTATTGTTTCAACCGTCTTAGAAGTTTTTGAAAAACTCATTTTCTTTCTATTGATTAGTTAGATCAACTCATGATTTTACAGGAAAACTCTCTGCAATGTCAGTGAATCTCTTAAGGTGTAAAGGTGCCATCTCTTTTCCTTCTGAAATTCTTACATAATATGAACTAAAGTTAGGTGAAGTCAATGGTATAAGTTTCAGATTTTGCCAGGTGGGGACCTTACATTTATCTAATGTTCTTGTCACTGCTGTTAGAAATATTGGTGATTTCCTTGCTAAGTCACAGTGACTATCCTAAACTGTGATTCTGTCCACCAGCAGCTATTGCTTCAGCTTCTCTATTTTTGGGATGGACTGGCATGGAGTATCTACTAGTAACAGACTCAAAGGGTTTTTTATTGGGTCTTTCCATTTGCTTGTTTGCTTCTTTGTGCCTTTCAGTGTGAATGCTTCATAAATTAATGTTGAATGAATTGCATACATTTAAGTTCAGATTGATGTACAAAAGTCTGGCACACTTCTAAGACTTGCCTACGTATTGAAAAGATGGTGACTCTTCTAAAATCCCATTAAAGCCAGTGAGAACTTAGGGGCAAAACATCTTCAGAAAATGAAGCTTCAAGTGACCAGCAAAAGATTGAGACAGGCATCTGATGTTTTTCCTTTGGTCTTGGCTAAGGTATTGCATTTGTGGCATGGAATATAACAATTATAATTTGATTGTGGGGCTACATTTTGTCTTCAGCTACAATAGTGTGATTTTGGTGGTATTTTGTGAGACAGTCTGATGCAGTTGCCTTACAGACACTGAGAATTTCCAGGGCTGTACTATGCAGAAGGTTAATGCAGAAGCTATGGCAGTCCAGTAGACATTCTAATGCATCAGGCTGGGTGGTGTCTCCTGTCTAAGAAAGTCAGCTTGAACTGATATGAGACAGAGTGATACATTGGTATTTATGGGGTTCTGAGTGCCTCTCAAGCAAATTTGGCCAGCAACACTCAAAATCAGAATCTTTCTTTGCATGCCCTTTGCTCATGACAGTCAATTTTTCATGCCTTTTGCAGCCCGGCCCAGGTTCACGCAGCCTGCCAAGATGAGACGGAGAGTGATCGCCCGTCCTGTCGGCAGCTCCATCCGCCTGAAGTGCGTGGCCAGCGGGAACCCACGGCCTGACATCACCTGGCTGAAGGACAATAAGCCCCTCACTCCCCAGGAGATTGGGGAGAACAAGAAGAAGAAGTGGACATTGAACCTAAAGAACCTGAAGCCAGAGGATAGTGGAAAATACACTTGCCGAGTGTTTAACAAAGTTGGAGAAATCAATGCAACATACAAAGTTGAAGTAATCCGTAAGTGCAGCCTCTGGGGTGGAAAGGCAGGGAGGGAGCTTTCAGCAAGGGGGTGGTTGAGTAAAGACAGTGTGATGACAAGTGTGCAGTGCCAATAGCCGGACACAGAAATGGCAAGTGTTAGAAACATCAGGAGAGACAGAGAAAACATTACTGAAGCTCTAGAATAAGCCTAGCACCTGGCAAGACAGAGAAGCAACAATACAATTTAGTAGCTGAAATGAGGAGAGATACTCAGGAAGCAGTAATCTCTAAAGGTACTTGCGTGCTAAAAGTTCATTGTTGCCCCATTCAATCTGACACTACCAAGTGACTCAGTTCAAGGACAGACTGAGACCTGAGAAGGACTTTTCATGCACCATGGAGGAGGGGTGAAAGTATTTAGGATGGCCCAGATTACTCTGTTAGAGCAGTAATAGGGTGAAAGCAATCAACTGAAAATTTAGTCTAGGTGGCTGTAGTGGGAGGCCAAATTCATTAGAGAAGTCTCCAAAGGGAATAAGCAGAAATCTTATAACTAGACTGATTAACTAGATGAGGATTTAGGGCCAGATTTTAAAAAACATTTGGACATCTGAAAATTCAGGTGGCTACAAATGAAATACCATATATATATATAAAATAACCCCACTAGGGTCCTCTCTGTATCTCTAGATGTCTACATAGCTTTAAAGATTCAACCTTTAGAAGATGACGTATGGGGAATTACCCTGCATTGTGATGGGGTAAACTGCTCTTCTTACTATCTCACTGTTCTGATTCTTGGTCTCTAATCTCCTGTTTCCCCTATTGTTACTGAAGATAATTATACTCAAATCCTACCTAAGTCTGCCAGAGAAAAGCTCTTGTTCTTAAACCATTGTGCTTTGTCTATTACATCATCATAAGTTGTCATGGAAATGATTACAGAGCAGCCAACTCAGGAAAGTGGAGATGAATGAAGTGGAGGGGAAGTTGAATAGCCTTCATCAGTGAGGAGCAGGGGCATGAAGGGCTATTCCCAGCCACATGGAAAGCATGTTGTTTGTCTGTCTGTGCATATATATTAGCATGAGAAAGTTTATCCCAGTGTGACAGATTGTTCTTAAAGGTAAAGATCTGTTCTCTGATAAGTCCTTTCTCTAGAATCACGGGAATTAAAAGCACATGTGGGGAGCTCTGTTGGGCTCTGAAGGCACAAACCTGCTGGACATCTGGGATTGATAAAGATGCAGCTGTGTGGAGACAGTAAAAACATATGTTTACACTAAAACCAGGAGCAGAGACAGGGAAATGAATCAAGCCCCATCCTAATGGCAGCTGTGGCATTTTCACTTCATCAAAACCAGACAGCACCAGGAACAAACCCCTTTCTGTGTCCCTGTTTATCTTGGTTTTTATCAACTTAAAGATGTATGTAACCTTTGTTTTCATTAGCTTTTGCTGGCTAGGAGTGAAAACAGTAACCAAAGCTGGAACCAGAGTCAAGAAGATAAGGGCATTAAGCTGTTTTCAGACATCTTTCTATTTTTAACATCATTCTCTGTAGCATTACAGGTTTTATTCAATTTCCTCCTCTTTTTCCCCCCTGAGCCTCCACTCCTAAGTCCTGCTTATCTGAGTCTCAGTCTCCCCAGCTGTGATTCCCGCTCATAGTCCCAAGGCAAAGCCTACAGAGACCACTGTGGTATTTTTGTTTCCCAAGCACATCTTTAGAGCCCTCATTATTGAAAGTATCCTGAGTTTTTGAAAGAGGGTCCATTGTTTCTTCCTTTCACCCCAAAGCCAGTTCTGGTGGGAGCTGTTTTGTTACATGCTCAATCCAACAGTGTTCGCTGTCAAAAGCGGTTGATGACTGCCAGCAGTTACCACCCACTGTGATACTATAATTTCTCTCTGTGCCTAGGATAGAGGTTAGCAGTACCTCCTTGTCTGGAAACTATGACTGGTTCTTCTGATGCTAGCACTAAAAAAATCCAAACATTCCTCAGAATGAAGGATATATTTTTCCTTTGACTTTATGTGGTGTTGACACAACCTAACGCTTACGATCATGTTGGAAAGGATGGTCTTGTGGCCCTTTTGTGTTTGATTTCCTTTCCTACCATCTTGTTTCCTTCATCAGCTGAGACTTGAGGAAAAAAAAAGTCAGAAAAGAAAGATTTTGTTATTAGCTAGAAAAGCAAAAGCTTTCTGAGCTCTTCCTCCACAAAAATTTGTTCCATAGTGAGTGTGGGGATGATTAGACTGAAGAAATAATACAAGCAGGGAGGTGAGGGTGAAGATCTTCCTCACTGCTAGTACTTGCAGTCTCACCTTCCCCAGCAATGGGTGACATGGCATGGGATGGTTTCCAGTAGAATTTGATCTCCACAGGCAGCTAACAGACCAAGCAACAAAGATGACAGATATCTCCTGAAGAACTCCCAGACAAAAGAGGAGACAATACCCACAGCCTGACATTAGTCCATCCCTTCAGATATGTGTAATTATTGAGTAAACATCATGGGGGTCAATATGGAGCTAACATTTACAGTGAAATCCCTTTCATTTGTGTTAAGATAAGGTACTATTGCCTAACTTTAATCCTGAAATGAGTTTTGACCTTTTTGGCTAGTATGAGGCCGTTTACTTTCCCTGTAGGTCAAGGTACATCATTAGGTGCTGTTATTCTGGGTTATGGACACTGACACATGGGGATAAGTGGGAGTACAAGGAAGGATGGCCCCTTTTGTCTTCTTATAGCTGCATTGTACAGCAAGGGAATGGGGAAATTCAGCAGTCCATACTGGGTTTACAAGACCTGCCAAGGAGAAGAAAGACTGACTTGTGTGATGTCAAGTAATGCCCAGTTGGGTACCCAAATATAAATGCTTCATGAGTGACCTGAGAGAGCAGATACAGAGCAAAGACAGAAAAACCTTCTCTAGGAGATTCTTAGGACCCTGTTTGCTTAGCATTAGGAGAGTTGTTTGGTGTACAGAAGAGTAGGCTGAAGAAAATTTTCCAAAATGTAAGGGCTAAGAGGAGAGCAAGTTTTTTGTCAGGTCTGATGCAGATAGAGTAAATTTCTTGTTAGAAAGAGGAAGATTCAGGCTGAGCATGAGAAAAGACTTGCCAAGCCTCAGACAATGGAGGAGTCTGGAGAGCCTGGAGAGCATCTACCATTAGAGGCTTTGGCAAGGCTGAGCAAATTTGTATCAGGAGAGGTTTGCAGAAATCTCAGCCTACCTTGGGGCAGGGAGTTCTACTAAACAGTTATTTTGCATCCCTCCTATGCCTTTTTCCTATGGTTCTGTAATCACCAGTCAGTGAGAACGGCAAACACCTTTTTCCATGGAGCTCCCTGTGTTTTTGTGCAGAGAGGACGAGGTCCAAGCCCATCCTGACAGGGACTCACCCTGTCAACACGACAGTAGACTACGGTGGGACCACATCCTTCCAGTGCAAAGTCCGCAGCGATGTCAAACCCGTCATCCAGTGGCTGAAAAGGGTGGAGTACGGCACGGAGAGCAAGTACAATTCAACCATCGATGTTGGGGGACAGAAGTTTGTTGTGCTGCCCACAGGGGAGGTCTGGTCCCGTCCTGATGGTTCTTACCTGAATAAACTGATGATTACTCGAGCCAAGGAAGAGGATGCAGGGATGTACATTTGCCTGGGGGCAAACACCATGGGCTACAGCTTTCGCAGCGCTTTTCTCACAGTCCTGCCAGGTGAGTGATGCCTTTTTAACCCCCGTGTGAACCAATAGTCTCCATAATACAACTACTGATGTCCACTGGGCTCCATGACCCTCTGTGATGCTGTGCTAATTTAGGCTAGCCCCGTTCTGATAAAGTGAATGAGGGACTAAATCAACCCTGATTTAAATCAGCCCCTACTGAAATCCTCTTGTTGATGTTTCCTTTTCTCCCTTCATGGGGAATAATGATTCCAGTAAGGAGAAATAGCATGAATAATCTGCTCCTGTATGGAAATGGAGCTGGGAAAGGATACTGAAGTTGCAGGCACTACATCACTTCAGTGATAGGGTGCAGGATGAGAGAGGGCAACTGAATAGCAGCACAGTTTGCAACCCCATTCCTTTACATTTCTCTTTTCTCTTTCTCTTATTTGTATTGCTTTTACTTGTAAAAGGAAATAATGATAGAGGTCCATCAAATGAGAGAATAAAAAACTGTCCCAGTCTCAAGGAAAGGAAAAGAATAAGCGTGAAAGAGAGAATGATTGATTAGTGAAATTCTTACCCAGTGGTCCCCTGGGGAGCCTTGTACCAAACTTGCAGCTGCTTCCTTCTCTCTCCAGGACTCAGAGCTGGTAGCCACAGCAAACTAAGGCTGTTTTGCTTCGGTTTGAGGCGCACCACCCTCACTTGTCATTTACTCCTTTGCCTCTTGACTGTGCAGTTCTGCTGTGATAAATATTTATTGAAAAGGGCATTTTTTTCTGCTTTACCTTGCCATGTGAATCTAGCTTCAGATCCACCAGTTCTATGACAAAAAATCAGTCTTGCTGCTTTTTCTTCCCTTAACCACCCCAAAGTCAACACAGCTGAGTGCAGGAGCTGGAGCTAATACCAGAACGTTTTAGCTGCCAAGTCTAATGGAGTGTCTGCAGTCAAGAAACTATTGAAAGACAGAGATCATTAACTCTCCCAGGCTGCTAGGATGCATTTTCTGTGTAGGTAGTGGGGAAAATGCTCATGACTCCTATAACTAAGGCAGCATGGCTTCTTCTGCTCACCAACTGGCAAAGCTCTGCATCTCAACGGGCACTGACAGTCATGAGCTTGGATTTAGATACTGATAGCAGGTTGCCAAGTAAGAGAATGCTCTTGGCGTCTTCTTCTGCATCACTTAGATTTAGGACTGAACTCCAACTAGAAAGCCTGTCAATCCCAAGGCTGCATGGGTGGGTTATAGCTCAAAGCCTCTGGGAGTTTCTGTACGATGAGAGTCTGATCCAGCTCCCACTCAGATCAGTGGGAGACCTTCCATTGATTTAAATGGGACTATAATGAGGCCTCATACCAGAACCAGAGCCTGTTGTTATTGGCGAGGACAGAGAAGGAGAACCCAGCTTGCCCTCAGAGGCAAAGATGTGGTTGCAAGGCCATGAGTTAGAAAAACACCATTTTGCTTGTAAATCTACCAGATTTGACATACACAGCACTGAAGAACAGCATGGATGAATATCAAAACACTTTCATTTCAGCCCAGGAGAGGTTTTATGCCAACCAACATAGACTGTTGCTTTTGTGGTCAACTGATGGGTCAGCTCTCTGATCCTGTCTTGCTTTGAGCAGGGGGCTGGACCAGATGACCTTCAGACTCCCCTACCACCCTAAATTATTCTGTAATTTCCAGTGTTGGTGAATCAAAGTTTTGTCTATTAAGGTCAACAGTAGAGGTCCTTCTGGCTTCAAAGAGACCACATGGTATATGCTTACTGTTTCAAACTAGTCGTAGGATTATTTGTCAAGGAGAGAGAAAGACATTAGTGTCCTAAAGAACTTTGGCTTGGAAGTTAAGTGATATACATGTGACTTTAACATACTGAGAGATTTGGATAGCTTGTGGTTTTCCAAGTTTCTTGGATGTTTCCCTGCAAGCTGAATTCTGTGCCTAGGTATTTTTCAGGGCTTTGGAAGTCCCAGCTGGTATCTATCTAGATGGGGATTTTGGGTCTATAAATCAAGAGATAAGGCTGAGAATCCGGAGTGGCTACACAGGGATGTACAGGTTGCCAACATCAGAGAGGGGAAGGGGGGCATAGGTGTGAAAGATGCTGTCTGAGGCATCTGATGTCCTCTGGTAGCTGAATTTGCTGCCCTTGGAAAGCCAACAGCAGCTCCAAAGAGACTGGTGGAGGTAGAACCTATTTGGCATGAAGGTAGAACCTATTTGGCATGATCTGAACACACATTTTAATGCCATGTGAACTTTCAGATCTCCATGGTTTAGGCACCAAGGAAGGGACACCAGCTCACCTACATTTTTCCCATCCCTCAGCCTTCCTCCCAACACTGAAACAAGAAATTCAAGACACCTCCAAAACACCACATTCATGCTGTCTGCCATGGCAGAGCTTTGCTGAGTATCTCCAGTATTGCTAGACAGGGATACTAAAGAGTGTCTAAAGTCCATGCAGACACAGCTACACCTGGCAGAAACAGAGCAATGTGCCATGACCCTGCACAACCTGATCATGCTTCCTGGGCTGCTGACATGGAGGTAGCATTGACATGTCCCATGTTGTGTCCTCCAATCTGGGCAGTAAAGCCTATTCTACTGCAGAGTGAGGGTGTTAGGAAACACTCCCAGGCTAGCTCTATTGCATCCATTAGAGCATGGACAAGAAAGTTAAAAATCCCTCAAAGACTCCCCTCCTGACCCCTAAACCAGAGAAAATGAGTTTCTTGTCCTTCCAGGAGCACCGAAAAGCAAAGCAGTTACCAAACATCATGTGCTGGCTTGATTTCTCCCTTGTTACTTGGTCTGGCAGTGTTGCCAGACAGCCTGTACAAAAGCCAGCCCAAGCATGACATCTGTTTTGAATCAACTCTGCCTGCATTTAATTAACTCTTTCTGTCTCTCTCCTGCCATAATGTCCAGACCCCAAGCCTCCCAGTGCACCTGTGCCCCCTTCCTCAGCCAGCAGCCTGCCCTGGCCCGTGATCATCGGTATCCCTGCTGGAGCTGTCTTCATCTTTGGGACGATCCTCTTGTGGCTTTGCCAGACAAAGAAGAAACCCTGCTCCCCTCCAGCTGCTGCTCCCGTTCACCGGCCGCAGCCACGGGACAGGATCTGCATCTCCCAGGTCCCCGACAAAGACTGCATCTCCTCCATAAACTATGAGGAATATGTCGCCCAGCAGCAGCATTTACTGTCCCAAGGGCCTGCGCTCGCCCCAGCCATGTCATCCAAAATGTACCCAAAGATTTACACGGACATCCACACCCACACCCACTCGCACGTGGAAGGCAAAGTCCATCAGCACCAGCACATTCAGTACCAGTGCTAAGAGGGTGGCTGGGTACAGTAGCTCGTTTGGGCTTTTCCTTGTGGTACCTCAGAAGAGACTGCTCCAAGTCAGCTCGCACTGTC